>MU226963.1:3424727-3435698 GCA_018584345.1 Thuja plicata | reverse complement strand
ATGTCTCTTGATGAGTGATCTTGGATTATTGATTTTTGATGAATTATATACTTAAACCGATCTAGTTTAATTATATAATTGTGATTAGCTTGATATTGGTAGTCTTGATTAGGACCTGGAGGACTTAATTGCAAATTAGGGCTTTTGAGCTTATCAAACCATTTTCAGGTGATTACATTTGCCCCTCTTTGAATTGACATGCGATCAGCATGTTGATTCAAAGAACATCTAGTTTTGATTAGCGATCGAATAGCTGTATATAAAGCGATACAACTACCCTTGATTAGAAACCGATTCTGAACTTGATTGAACAAAATGTGTTTGAAACTGTTAGAGATTTTTTATTACTGAAAGGTCAGTGTAACGATCAGGAGATCAATTTGATGTGAAGCGATGAAACTGATCACCTGTCTGATTACTGAGGATAATAACACCTAATCAATTTGATATGAAGTGATGAAATCAATTATTGTTACAATGATGTCTAAAATCTAGATCGATATCAGTTTGTTGTGATGCGATGAAACTGATACCTCCAAGACATAGTTCAGAATAATTGACTAGACAACTAGTTTGATGTGATGCGATGAAACTAATTTCTAGCAAAAATTTGGACAAGTGATCAATTTGATATGATGCATTAAAACTAATCACTATTTGAAATTTTGATTGATTTAGCTATAAATACTATCAATTTGATATGATGCATTGAAATTGATATATCTACTGATGTTCAAAACTTGAATTTGACAAGAGCGAGTAATTTGATATGAAGCGGTGAAATCACTCATTCCCCATTTGATACTGTTGGTACTGATTTGATACCTAATGAAGATTCTCCAATTGCATTGAAGTTGATTCATTTGATCACTTGCAAAGTCAAGTTAGATTTCTGACAATGCCCCAGTTGTTTGAAAAAAAAATGGTATTACCATCGCTTGACTAGATGTGATTGATGATGCCCCCTTGGAATCAAAATGGACATGAAATTGGGTTGATTTCCAGATAAAAACATCTGGATGAGAATGATCAACTTGGAATGAAGATTTTGATTCCAATAGAAAATATAGTGGTCAGAACCATGAAAATACTTCTTTTCATTTGGTCAAAATCGGACTCCGTAGGATGAAGTTAGAGCAAAAAAGGTGCAATAGACCAAGAATAGTTTTTGGTTAAAAATTTGAAATTAATTACCCAAAAATGAGATTAATATAGGGTAATAATTCAAAATTACTATTCATTTGAACTATTCACTGATAGATATTTGTAGAGCTCAGAGCAAATATGCCGATTCCCGTGGAGGATCACCAATTTGAGATTGTCCGACGACACCAGAGACCTGCCCACTACCCACCAATTGTATGTCGTTGAAATCCTGCTTTGAAAATTTGAATTTTGTCCATGTTCTTGCTTTCTTTTTGAATGTTTTAGTTGATTTCTGTGAACAATCATTTTCCATTATTGAAATATTGTATCTGGTATAGTTTATCACTTCCAGTATTTTCTGCATTGTTTGTTGTTTGTATTTCATTTTCTACCATTGAGCATCGTTTTCGGGATTTAGTTTAGCATTTCCCGTAGTTTCTGCATCATTTCCAGAACATTATATCGTTTACGGTAAACAAAATATCATTTTCAGTAAAATATCATTTGTGGCTCCTGGAATATCATTTCCGGGACAGTGAGCCCAAAATGCGGAGTTTAAGTCTTGAACTGTAGAAAATTTGAATGCCTTAGTCAATCTGACCATGTTAAAATAGTTAACTGATGAGCATATCTATTTTTCACCTCCCTATTTGCCCCAATTCTGATTCTGCAATGTTGTTATCCTTTTGTAGAGAGATCTTGGCACCTTATAGACATGAGCACCATATCCCCGTGTGTTATCTTTGACCGATCGACTATCAGTTGAGGATAGTCAAGATGTATTCCGATGTGGACTAGGAGACCTTTAGATATGCCTGAGTATACAGTAAACCATGGTTTACTGACTGCTTTGATAGAGCGCTGGCACTTAGAACATAATACGTTCCACTTGCCCACTCATGAGATTACAGTGATGCTAGAGGACGTATGGCATATTTTGCGCATACTTATTATGGGTGAGTTTCCCTATTATGATCCTATAGGACGAGCATGTATAGATGCTTGTATTCGAGTCTTTTAGGATCCATTAGTTGTAGAGCGCCACATTACCTGGGATAGATTAGAGAGATAGGGCCTTGCATTGCCCAGAGTATTAGCAGACCTCATTGGTGGATTCCTTGTTCCTGATCAGAGTGCACATGGTTTTTCAGTCATATGGGGCAGATGTTCAGAGGATTTGATGCAGAGTCATCGTAAACTAGTCTAGGGTACTTGTCTTCTCACCCATTTGTATCATGATTTACACTAGGTGGTTTATCAACATGATAAATCATTTTCTGTAGGATTGATATTATTACAAATATGGGCCTAGGAGCACATCCTTGTTACACAACCAGTAGTGACTAGAGCTAGATCAGATAGACTATCGTATGTATATATGTATGCTGGAGATATGGTGCAGCCCCACCTGGGAAATCTAGAGTACTGGAGACGAGCTTTGGATGATATGACAGTTATTATCTAGTGTCCTTAATTAGATTGTGAGGAGTGGAGGAGTGACAGATGAGAGACGCCCCTTGTTTGTACTGAGAGATACCTGATTGGCTGGACTATGTACATTATTGAGAGATTCGTGATTACTCATGTATTCCGACAGTATGGCATGGTACACCCTATGCCCCATGGTATGGTAGCATATGCTAGGACCCGAGATGAGAAGACATAGTGGGGACCTCAATTGGTTTATGAGCATGCTATATTGGATCATCAGCGATTAGCTCCGATGATATGGACATTGGCTCCAGATGTTATAGATGCGGGTATGATTCCTGATTTCACCATATATTTTGCACAACATCCATTCCCTCAGTTGACCTCTCCTGATGAGGCAGTATCGGCTATGGTAGATGAGGGTGACGATAGAGGAGATGATGACAGAGGTGGTGGGGCTATCAGAGCTCCTTCTTGTAGACGGTCTAGTAGTAGTGATGATAGTGCTGGTAGAGGTCATGGTCGTCAGCAAAGACAGGTCAAGATTCAAATTGGAGGACCTACGCCACCAGCAGTTACATAGGCACCTAATTATTCTCAGATACTGATTACAAGATAGGTTCTTTCATCTTCTCAGATTCAATCTTCTTCTCAGATTCTTTCTTCTTCTCATATTCCTATTACACAGCTTGCCTCAGCACAGGTGTTTGCTTCCACCCGAGTGACTACTTCACAGGTGCCTCCATAGGTGATAGTTTCTAGATCAGTTAGCACAGTTATCCAGCCAGGTGTACATGTTATACCATAGATGAGCATTCCTCCTCCTCAGCCTAGTACAGGTCCTATAGTTCCTTCTAGTGTATAGGCACCAGGACCGAGACCTACAGGTGTACCAGTACAGGGTACAATAGATGTAGCAGTGATTGCACGTCTCTGTAGAGAGAGAGGATAGTTACAGACTCAGATAGCAATTTTACAGGCTCAGCTAGATGATAGGGACAGAGCTTTAGATGTTGCACAAAGAGATGCTGTAGCACAATGTAGTAGAGCATCTTATTATCAGGCTGCATATTTTTTAGTGGTACCAGATCCTGCTACTAGAGTCACTCCTTTTTCATGAGCTGCAACACAGTCAGAGGGTGGTGGACCTAGTAGATCAGATGCTCCTCCTCATGGACCACCAGGGGATGATACAACGAGTCAGTCTTGATTGATTATGAGCTATTGATCTACATTTTTGATGATGATGTATTGATGTATATGTGATCTAGCACCATTTTTGTTCGGTTTTTGGATGATGTATGTTATGGACATTATTTTGATATATGATGACGGTCTCATGTTTTGATCTCATTGTATCTTGTATCACTAACATTTTATGCTTTATGAGATGATTATGATTATGCTATGATTACGCTCTTTTATCTCAGTATGCTTTGGATGTAAATGTATGGATGCATATGTGTGGAGTTTAAATGTTTATGCAATGGAGATGCAAAATGATGATTTTTATGTCAGTGATGTAAAATACTCAATCATAAGAGAAATGATATCTTTAAATGTTTGAAATTTTTCTTTCCCTCTTTTGAATATGTGTTATGATAGCCTTTCTTAGCATTACTTGATATAAAAGATATGCAACTCCTAGAATGAACTACAATTCTAAAATGAAAATGTAGATGCAACTTCCATTTTCATGTCATTCTTTTTATGCTTTTGTTTCATCATTGAGCTTTTTGCGCACCCCATTTTTGACACAACCAACACTAATTTAAAAGTAATCATGTTAGTATGAATATCACTTTTCTCAAATATAAGTACATACAATCATCACTAGTGCTTAGCTGACTATGATAATATGAATATGACTTATGTAAAAATGTTTGATTTTAGTACAACCACCATGAATAATTAATTTACTCTGATGATATGAATACTAAATTGAGCTTAATTTTGATATCACAATATGACACAAGCATCAAGATATAGCAGATAATGATGTCTTGAGTATCAATTGTGTTAACAAACACATATCAAACAAAAGAAAAATACCATGTGCTTTCTTCAATGTTCTAGTACAAAGACTCATGGAACATTTTTAGAAATATGATAATCAACAATTGATAAAAGATAGCAACTCAAACTAACATACGTGTTTGCTTTGGTCTCAGAATCAGAGCCATTCATGTAGCTTTAATTTTGTCATCATAGACCTTGTCAAAAATCCATGTCAATCACAAGCAGAAATCAAATAAAATATCATGCCCCCTGTCCTTATGTTCCTAACTTAGTAGAGTATCATTAAAACATTCGAGAGAAGTATAATAATCAAAAATCTGATAAAGAACAAACAGTCATGCAAAGAAAAGTATCCCAACTCTTTCAGTGTGTCTCTAGTATGAATACATCATAGAGTTACTTAGGATTCAAAATTCATGCAAGCATAGGACAAGACTGATCATTTTTGTGCTTGTGATTCTGATTGATAGATTCGATATGATCATGTTGATAACAGGATGAGTTTTTAAGAAACACTATTTTTGTTTGTCAATATGAGAAGTGACTTGATCAATGGTATTGAAAAATACCTTTGTTTGGTTGTTTAATTGGGGTGGTGTTGAGAAACACCTTGGATTAATTGATGTGGTATTGAGAAATACCGTTGGTGAATTTCTTACCTTGGAATAGTGTTTGAAAGGATAAGATTAGATTTCAAACCATGGTAAAGTGATAGGTAAATGATAGAGTCAATCAGCTTGTAATGCGTCCTGGCTTGTGTTAGCTCAAAGGTCTTGAAGTTCTTGCTGAAGAGTTATCTAAGCTTTGATAGACAAAGTAGCGAGATGACAAAATAGTGCCTATTTACCAGGTTTTCACCATTTGTAGGAATGCTATTTTTTCTACCAAGGTGCCTATTTATCAGGTTTTCACCAAGGCGCGATTTTTGTTTTTTCAAATTTTTTGTTCTTTTTTTTTTTGTATTTTCTAGAATCTTTTCCACTGTACATAGCTATGACAACAGCTTAAGCATAGAATCTCTTCAGATGATTTGTGTTGATTGGATCAGGAAGTGTGTCTCCTTCTGTGGTAGCTAGCTGATAAGCTCCAAATCATAATACTGTAGTGATTACAAGAGGCCCTAACCAGTTCGGTTCAAACTTACCCTTCTTTATTCTTTGTTGTTGATTCTTGGTATTTTCATGTAGTACTAAATCACCCACTTGAAACTGACAAGGGTTGACCTTTTTATTATAACCTTTTGCCATTCTCTTTTGATATCCTTGTAAATGTTCAAAGGCATCTTGACATTTCTCAGCTAACAAATCTAGATGTTGTAGACGTGAGACTATGTAGTCATCATCTATGATAAGTCCTTTCAAAGATACTCATAATGATGGAATTTCTACCTCAATTGGAAGAAATGCTTCAGCACCATAAACCAAAGAATAAGGAGTAGCTCATGTCGGTGTTCTAATGCTTTTTTGATAGGCCCACAGAACTGGGTTAATCTAAACATGCCAATCTTTTCCCAAATCATTGACAGTGCGAATGAGAATCTTGAGAATATTCTTGTTGCTAGCCTCTGCCTGCCCATTTCCCTGAGGATAATATTTAGAGGAGAAATGTTGAGTAATTTGAAACTTGTTGCAAAGTTTTGTCACATCCTTGTTTTTGAACTGTTTTCCATTATCTATCACAATTGATGAAGGAAGACCATACTGGAAAATGATGTAGTTGAGGATAAATAGTGATATTTGTTTTCTTGTTGCTGTGATTAAGGGTATAGCCTCAACCCACTTGGTAAAATATTTCGTTGTTGTGATAATGAACTTGTGACCATTGGAGGATGATGGGTAAATTTGTCCAATAAGATCAAAGGCCCACTGTTGAAAAGGCTAGTGTGTGATAAAAGGTAACAATTCCCTTGCTAGGGCATGTATAAGCTTGCCATGGATTTGACACTTTTTGCAAGTTTTTGAAAATGTGATAGCATCCTTCTCCATTGTAGGCCAATAATACCCAATATGCAAGAGTTTCTTAGCTAAGGTAAGACCATTTGAATACGATCCACAAATACCTTCATGGACTTCGTGTAAAGCATTGTTAGATTCTTCTAGATCTAAACATCTTAGTAAGGTACCATCGAAACCTCTACGATACAAATCGTCCGCGATGATTACATGTTTAGAGGCCTGACGAATAAGGTTACATTTTTGGTACTTGGATATACCCTCGGGTAAAGTATTGGTTTCAAGATAGGTTCGAATAGATCCATAGCGAGGGGAATCACAACCTACAAGTTGAAAAACTAGCTTTGAGTCAGGAAAGTTATAGGAGGGATAAGATAAATCATCCACTAGGAATTCATAATGTGTTTGATTATCAGATAACTCTATGAGAGACATAAGATTAGCCATTGCATCGGCTGCTTGATTGTGTAACCTAGAAATTTGTTCAAATGTTATGCCGATAAAGTATTGCTTTAGATCATCCACCATCTTCTTATAAGGCACAAGCTTATCATCTTTAGTTTGATATTCATCAGTAATTTGATTTATAACCAATTGAGAGTCACCATATACATGAAGTATTCTTATCTTCCATTCGAGTGCCATCTTTAGTCCATTTAGCAAGGCTTCATATTCCGTAATGTTGTTAGTACACAAAAACAAAATTTTGTATGCCTTTGGTATAGTGTATCCTTGAGGTGATATGAATATGACACTTTCTCTAGAGCCATGTTGTGCAAATGATTTGTCAAAATACATCTTCCAGGTATGATCTATAATCATGAGGATTGATTCATCGGGAAAATCAATAGTTAAAGGTATGTCTCCTGATAATGGTGCATCTGCAAGTTGGTCAGCAATAACTTGCCCTTTAATAGCTTTTCATTCAACGTATTCAATATCAAACTCACTTAATATCATCATCCACTTATCCAATCTTCCAGTTAAATTTTCTTTGTTTAAAAGATATTTCAGTGGATCAATCTTAGCCACCAATTTGATTGAATGCGCCATCATATAGTGTCAAAAATTTTGAGATGTGAATACCACTGCTAGCACTGCTTTCTCAATTGGCGTGTAATTAAGTTCATATTGCACCAATGTTTTTTTGATGTAATAGATTGCACGTTCTTTTCCTATTTCATCTTCTTCTGCCAATAGTGCCCCCAATGAGGTATTAGTTGCTGAAACATATAGGAGCAAAGGTTTGCCTATGATTAGAGCCATTAGAATAGGTGGGTTCACCAGATACTATTTCAATTGATTAAATGATGTTTCACATGCCGCATCCCACTTGTGAGTAATACCTTTGTGCATTAGTTTGGTGAACGGTTGAGCTTAATCAGCTAATTGAGCAATGAACCGTCGAATTGATTGTAATTTCCCTTGTAACGATCGCATCTGACTGATGTTTCTAGGTGGAGGCATCTCAATGATAGCTTTGAATTTTTATGGATCAACTTCAATTCCTTTAGTAGAAACTATGTACCCTAACAATTTTCCTGAGGTGACCCCAAACACACACTTTTTGGGGTTCAAGCGTAACTTGAATTGTTCCATCCTATCTAAAAATTTTGCTAAATCATGTAGATGATCTTCATGATGATGAGATTTCCATAAAGTGGCATCCACATAATCTTCCATATTTTTGTGCATCATGTCATGAAAGATTGTTGTCATTGCTCTTTGATATGTCGCTCCTGCATTTTTGAGTCTAAAGGGCATGACGTTCCAGCAGAGATTTCCCCATGGACAAGTAAAAGTTGTCTTATCTTGGTCTTTTGGGGCAATTTTTATTTGATTGTACCTGGAGAATCCATCCATTAAGGACAACATCTCAGACCCAGCTGTAAGATCTACAATGACATCAATACTTGGCAATGGAAAGTCATCTTTTGGACATGCTTTATTGATGTCTCGAAAGTCAGTGCAGATTCTAATGGATTTATCATGTTTTGACACTAGCACAATATTAGATATCCATGCAGCATATGCAATAGCTCTTATAAACCCTGCTTTCAACAATTTTTCCAGTTCCTCTTTTACCAAAAGAGCAATATGTGGATGCATCTTTCTTAATTTTTGTTTGAAAGGTTTTATTCTAGGATCTATAGATAAATGGTGCATAATCAAATTAGGATCAAGTCCCGGCATATCAGAATAAGACCATGCAAAATTGATCTTCTTTTCTTTGAAAAACTGTGTAAATGCTTCCTTTTCTTCCACAGATAAAGATTGAGCAATGTATATGATGCGCGGGTTCTCCTCTGTACCAATATTAATTGGTTGAGTTGGTTCAATAAGTACTACCGACCGTTCCTGAGAGTGATCAGGAAGGATATCAAGTTTCCCATCCTTTAATGCCTCGGTGAGGTTTTCACTATTAGATGCATCTTTTATTCTTTTTTCATGATCTGAGACTGCCATAGAATGGTTTTCACCCTCAGATATTTTATTGATTTTTTCTTTATTTTTGTGACTGGAAAACTTGATATCCTCCCTAGTGGAAGAAGTTACAAGTTCAGCTGCATTGAGGTAACAAGTGATCTCATATTCATTGGCAAATATGGGTATATCCATGGGTTCAGACAGAATCCAGTCAATTAAGTCAGGATGTACAAGTTGAAGATCATTGTTTGGGTCAGTTTCACTAATGTCAAGATGTAGGATGGAATTATATTTATCATGTTCAAATGGATCGACAAGATCTATCATAGTATCTTCCAAAAGAATGGTTAGACCGGGAAGATCCTCACTATTCTCACTCGAGTCATCATCAATATTTTGTGAACCAAATTCAAATAGTCGAATATCCAAGCTTTGTCCCCCTTCACGTATTGTTCTATTAAGATATGCATTTACCAAGATGTGTTGATACTCTATAGAATCTACCAATAATCCTGTGTTGGTATCAATAATGTTAGGTGTCATGATGTCTTGTGGATCTATGTCCATGTTAGAAGGACCAGCATCACTGGAAATTTCACCTCTCTCCATCTGGGGTGCATATTGATGAATGACATTTATCTCTATATCTACAGTACTGACATCAGAGAATGAGTCCCATTCATAGTCATCAGAATCTATTTCCATGGACTGACTGGTATCTAGAACATGAGTAGGTGTGACCCTTTCCCCCTAGTTGGGATGACAATTGTCTTGTGTATCAATCTCCTCATCAGAATGATGCTCTTGAATTGTATTTTGAACACCATTAATGTTTAAATTCTCTAATAAGGTCATGTTTGTATCTTCATCCTCATTTGTTTGAGTTAAAAATGAAGGAACATATCTTTCACCTTGATACTGGGGATTGTCATCATGAATATTTAATAGCCTCTCATATGATTGTTGTGTGAATTCTATTTCTTCTTCTGGTTCTTCCATTTCTTCATCAAAGATTGGCCCATCTTGAATGAGAGGTATTTGTGATTCTTCAGAATATCCAATTCATGTTTTGTCTCTGGGATCTCTGAATTGTGTAAATATTGGTTCAATAAAACCTTCTCTATTGTTTCCTAAAGGTCCTTGTCCTTGATATCCCATCTTTTGCATGATACATAGACCACATCTATATTGTTGAGTGGTAATTTGAATGTCCTTGATATCCTGATGAGCATCCTCTTTATCTTTGTATAACCAACTTAAGACATCAGCATCCTCTTTTTCTTTTTCCACTGATTTGCCTTGTACAAAGGTTCCATTGAATTTTGTTTGCACTTTAGATGTTGCTGCCATTGTAGAAGATGATGGTCTCCCTTGTGATCTTGGAGATAAGGGTAATGTTGTCACAGAGAGTAATTGATAAATCTTGTATTCTCCCATTCCATTATCATGTAATTTTAGTTTCTTTTCAAATTCTTGCATCAATGTGGATATTGAACTCTCTGGGAGTAGTTCTTGAGAAGCTTCTTTATTATATGGATCCATCCGTTCATTTGATTGACGCATATTGCCACAAGATTGAAAGTAAGTTGTGTCAACTGGGATTGTTATCTCTTCTCCATTGTATGGGAACTTCAAACATTGATGAAAGTAGAGGGGACAGCTTGCATTTCATGTATCCATGGTCTTCCCAAGAGAATGTTGTAAGATTGTTTAAGATCAAGTACTTGGAACACCACATTTCTTTCCAAAGGTCCCACTTTGATTGGCAACATGACTATCCCTTTGGATGATCTTTCTTCATCGTCATATGCTTTGATATTTATTCTCTTTTTAGGATCAATATGCTCATCTGAAAATGCCAGTTCTTTGATCAGGCCTAGAGTGCAAATGTTGAGACCCGCTCCTCCGTCTATCAAGACTCATCTTACTTGATGTCTGTGAATGAGTACTTCTATGTGTAGTGGAATGTTATGGGGGTGACTTAA
The DNA here is from genome assembly GCA_018584345.1 of Thuja plicata. Classification (NCBI taxonomy): domain Eukaryota; kingdom Viridiplantae; phylum Streptophyta; class Pinopsida; order Cupressales; family Cupressaceae; genus Thuja; species Thuja plicata. Next base: position 3,424,738 of record MU226963.1, on the reverse strand, counting down.
GGCATTGTCAT
>MU226963.1:3390665-3402592 GCA_018584345.1 Thuja plicata | reverse complement strand
ATATATAGAATTTTTAAGTATTGTTATGCTGCAGGTTTGGAGAGCAATTTTGGAGGAGCATTTGAGAATTTGAGCTTGGATATTGCAACTTCTCTCTTCTTGTCTCATTCTTCTTGCATTCATGGCTCCTCATGTAGATTAGATTCATGTTTATTTTCATAGACTAATCTTGCATTGTATTTCCTTTCATAGATTTAGCCATGCATTGTTATCATTTAGATTAATTTTCTTTCATGCATTGCAATCATATAGAGTAGATCTCATTTTCATGCATTCAAATCTCTCGTTTCATGGTGTACTTGCATAGGCACTAACTAGGTCAATCTGAGGGCCTCCATTTCACACATTTGCACTCCATGACTAGAGAGCTATGGATCAATATTTGAGGCCTCATTCTTGAGCAACCTTGGATGGAATGATTCATAGAAGTGTGTCAACATTTATGCACACATTTTTGGCAATTCTTGCAACTAGACTTTGTCATCTTACCTTTTTGACAATTCTTGCACATGATATGCTCGGGATTAGTCATGCTCGGTAAGCCTCTAACATTCCTTTTTTTGCTTATATTTATCATGTTGTCAAAGTTCACATGATACAATATTTTATGCCACAACCATATGTCTTTATTTCTAGCCATTAAACAAGTTGTGTTAGTGTCATCAAGATAGAAAAGGTTACCTTTTGTTTGCTCACCGATACCAATCAATCTTCCTAATTCATTATAAATATTTGCCTTCTTATTTTTAAATGCTACTTTGTGACCTAAATTGCTTAGTTGTGAAACACTCAACAAATTATAATTCAGTCCTTTTATCCAGTATGCATTTTCACATTTTATCAGGTTATTCAACATTATGGTTCCTTTACCTTCAGCTGGACAAGGTGTATCATTTCCCATTCTCACTGAACCACCATTATAGTATTCAAAAGTTTCAAACTTTGTTTGTCACCAGTCATATGGTGAGTGCAGCCACTATCTATGATCCAAACATCATTTTTACTAACTTTAGATATGAGTGCAGTTTCTACATACCTTTCTTCATCTTCATCTGAATCATCCTTCATGGCATCAAATACCATCTTGATGTCTTCTTCTGATTTGATGTCGGTGTCATCAAATCTGTTCTCAACTAGGTAACAAGATTTCTTCTCTTTGTCCTTGTAGTCTCGGGTATCTCTCTTGTCAAATTGTTGGTTGCTTCGGTAATCTCTATTATCACTTTTATCAAACTTCTTATCATATGATCTATCATTTCCTCTGTCATCTTTTCTTCAGTTTGGGCATCTTGCAGGAAAGTTTCCAACCTCTTTACAATTGAAACATACAAGTGGTAATTTACCTTTGTATCTACCTTTGCCTCTCTGCAATCTTCTGGCCATAAGTGCTTCAATCTCATCAAGTCCTTGATCCTCATTATCACTATCACTATCATTTCTAACAGCATGTCTATGACTTGAGTTACTTATCTTTAGAGAAGATTTGAATGCAGATTCTATGGATGGCAAGACACTATTATCAAAGTTGTTCATCTCAAATGAAATTAGTCTACCAATCAGACTATCTAGAGTAATTGTATTATTTACAACTACTCTCATTTCTTGAATAGAAGAAACTCTAATAGCATAAACAGACAATAAGGTTCTTAAGATTTTTCTTACCACTATCTCCTCTTCAAGTACACCTCCAACTCCTTGGATAGCATTTACTACCTCTTTGATTCTGCAACTATACCGAGTAATGTTTTCTCCTTCTTTCATCCTTAGGTCATCAAACCTCCCTCTTATGCTTTCTGCCTTTGCTCGTAGTACATTGGCATCTCCTCCATGTACAAGCTTCAACTTATCCCACATTTGCTTTGCAGAGGTGCAGATTTTGACATCTTCAAACTCAGCATCGAAGAGTGATGATGCAAGTTCTATCATCATGTAGTTATGCTCAAGATTTACTCTTAATTGTTCAAGAGTGTGGGGTCCTCTAGGCAATACATATTCAGTATCTAAGTATTAAACAATATCATTTCCAATACTTGATAGGTGGAGTCTTACTCTTCTTTGCCATGATGCAAAGTTGTCTTTATTCAACTTGGGCACATCTCGTATGTTCATCTTGTGATCTTTTGCCTGAGTTGTTAAACTCCCTTTCTAATCACACAAGCTCTGATACCAATTGTTAGTAATAACTGAGGGGGGGGTGAATCAGTGGCCTCAAAAATATTCCAATAATCAACCCAAAGACTTAGTACCACAATATTAAGCCTCTAGTTATCTTCAGTCCTATAAAATGAATGTGTTGATCTCTAAGTTTTGTTGATCATTAGTATCCCACACTTAATCATTTATCTAGGCAGGTTAGTTGGTCATCACTGCAACCAATCTATCCAATATAGGCCGAGCAGTATTTATTGTTGAGAAGATAGTAGTTGTCGAGTTACACAAAAGCCAAGTGAAGTTGATCAGTTCATGTCGAGCACTAGAGTCTTCATATACCGAGCAAGACAATTTTGTCATACATGTCAGGAATGGCACAAACCTGAAGGTAAACTTTTTTGAGCTGACTTATTTGGGTATTTAATGTTTTCAACGGAGTTAATTATGCATTAAATCATTTGATCCAATACGTGGTACAGATCCAATAAAAAAATTGGAATGCCCAAGCGGCATAATTATTTGATCTTGATCATTGATCTAGCTCTCAATGCCAGATCCGTAAGGTATATAAGATTTCTTCTTACCCTAATTTAAAAGAAGGTGTGTGCATACAAGAGATATATGCGAAGGGTTATTTTGAGTTAAGAAGCATAGATCTAGCAAAGGAATAGAGCAGTGAGCAGTAGAGTAAAGTTATATCAGATTATTAGATCAGAGAAGGTATTGAAAAGAGGAGATTCATTATCAGCATTTGAGTGCATATTGAAGGATTAGACCTTGAGACATTCTAACAAGTGTATCAGGTGAAATCTCTTAACATAGTGGTTCTAACAGACCTTTCTAAATCTCTTAGCCGAGTGCTTACTTTGTTGTAAGTTTAAATCCTTTTGCAAGGTAGATTGTAATGATTTGTAGCTCTTAACTGAGCAGACCTTTAATCAGGTAGATTACAAGTTGTGATTAGATTTTGTAGCCCTAACAGGCACACTTTATTGCTACAGTAGTGAAGATTTTTGTGGGTTTCATCCCCACCCCATTTTTACCTTATTGGGTTTCTGGGTTACCAAATTATGTGTCTTGAGTTACTTATTTTATGTTATGGATGCTACTAGTTGATAGATCAATTATATTTATGGTATGGTTGTGGATTAGTTTGTTTTAAGTGATAAAAATTTTAAGATCTGATTCACCCCCCCCCCCTCTTAGCATCTTTCTTTCCCATCTTGTATTTCCAACAATTGGTATCAGAGTGCAGTTCTCCTACAAAAATGTTTTAATCAACTTGAGAATACAAATCTTGAGATGGAGGTTTACAAATTGGGTAAAGTCATTGAGAATCAAAAGATTGATATTCAACTAGAATTACATCATCTTGAGAAAGCAAGACAGGAATTGAAGAAGTCCCTGCTAACAAGGAAAGATTTGGCCAAACAAATGAATGATACTCATTATCAGGAAGAAGACACTGCAAATCTATTTCAGAATAGAAATTCTAGTGAGAGCGATGCAGAAATTTTGGATCTACTAGAAAGGAACAATACATTGTGTGAAGAAGTCAAAAACCTGAAAAGAGAGCAAGAAATGCAAACAGTAAGACTATGTGAAGTAGTAGAACAGAAGAAAAAAGATGAAGATGACAAAGCTATGGATGAAGAAGACAAAATAATGATGACTATCATACTTGATGAAAGGACACATGATGTACAAATGATGAAAAACAATCAGGTTGACATGGCTAATCAACTGCTACTTGTGAATCAGGAGATCAACATGAAAGATATGGAAATTGTGAATCTGAGATCTGAAAACAATCAATCGAAAGATGAATTGAGATCTGAGAAAGAACTTAATGAGAGATTGAACAAACCAAATAAAGCTTTAAATTATTTTGAAAATCTGATGGAAGCATCAAGAAGATCTAAGGACTCTTCTGGACTAGGTCATACCAAACAATATACATCTTTTGAGAAAGGAGAATCATCTAAGACTAGTGAAAGGAGGAATGCAAAGACAAAGAACAACAAGCTTGTATGCTACCACTGTGGAAAATGAGGACACACAACAAACAACTGCCGAAGCATGATTGGTAAGTCCAATCCTAAAACTTAGTTCAATAGTTATTTCTTTAACTGTAAGAAGTTTGGACATCAGGCACATGAATGTTGGGAAAAGGCAAGCAATGTAACTCCCACACCTAGATTCAATGGGTATTGTTACAACTGTCAGAAATTTGGACATAGAGCACAAGATTGCAGATCTAATGCTAAACAACAATGGACATCAAAGACACAAGCAAAAGCACCTAGGAAAGGCAACACTTATAATTGGGATTACAACACATGCATAGTTTTCATTACTATGGTGAGTATGGACATGTTCCAGAAAACTACATAAAGACACATTTCAAAGGAAAATCTAAGAGTTGGATGAATGGAAGCCTAGTTTGTTATAATTGTCTAAAAATTGGTCATACTAGGAGAGATTGCAAAACAAGGGTACCTGCTCCTACTGTTGAGCAGATTAAAGCACATATGAACTAGACATGGATAAGAAAAGAGGAACTGAGCAACAGTGAAGCTACTGTAGCCGAGGTCACCCAATCCAATGGATCAGGTGATCACACCATCACCAACTAAGAAAATGAGGTATGTGAGGAACTGTATTTATATTTCACATCTTTCATCAGTTCCTAACATATAATAGTGCAAAATCCCATATCCATATATGTAAAGATGCATCAGGACACATTTTAAGACATGTACTGTGAAAATTCAATATGCACTATAGGTGCCGAGCAACAGTCTTATTATGCACTAAGACAGAGTTCTCTAGTGTATGTCGAGATGGTATGTTGTCCGAGCAAGTTTTGTATGATGACCGAGTATGGATTGTGACCAAGAGATAGGCAAAATTTTGTGAGTCGGCTGAGGATAGCTATATGACACTCACTCAATGGAAAGAACATTTAATGCTAACCTAATTTTGACCATTGGAATTTATATAAAGGAAGAACCATTCATTTTCATTTTCACCATGCAATTGAGGATTTTACGGAGTGATTGAGCATTTGTGAACTTGATTTCAACAAATATTTTTTGAATATTTCTACAGTGTGCCATCGGCAATCTTGAGTGAATAGTGCGAATTTCAATATCTGCCGAGGTACTCTGTTCATCGTCTTTGAAACCCTATTTTCAGAAATCATGGCCGCAAGTTATTTGGCAGTAGCTAAGAGTATGGAGAAGGAGTTGAGAAAATTTCAATTGGTAAGGAGCACCACCTGTGTGCCTCCTAATTTTAGAGCAATTCATGAAAGTGCCATCCAGAGTGATCTGACTGGAGCTCTATCATCGATTCCACCCAAGGTACTTATGAATCATGATTTTAGATTGTGTTATATGTGCAAAGTTAGCGAAATTGGAGATCATGAGTTAAGGGAATCCTAAAACAAATTGTGTGTAGATGGAAACCTAAAAGATGAGTATAAACATCTAGCCGAGAGAGGGTTAATTCGTACTCTAGATTTCCCGATGGACTTCAAAATGGAATGGATCAAGATTTTGCTTAGCCGTGTACACGACATGAACATATGGCTGGATAATGGACCAGTTAGGATTACAAAGGAAATCATCCAAAGGGTAAATGGCTATCCAACTATCAACGTGAAGAGAACCATGAGATGTTAGAGTAAGGAAAATATAGAAGAATACACCGGAGTTGTTTGGAATAAAAGAGGAATGACAATCTCAACAATCAAGGATTTGGAGCTTGATTTTGTAGTTAGGGTTATTGCTCACAAGTTCTATCAGTCAAGCCGACTGGACAGTGTCCCATGTATAGCAATCGACCAAGCTTGGAAGATTGTGAAGAAGGACCATACATATGACCTTGCTGAGCTTCAGTTGACACAATCGGCTGAGAACCTTTATTCAATCCGAAAGGCAAAGAACTCAATATGTAAGTTCGGTTCTCTGCTAGTTTGCATATTTTTCTATGTACAAAATACATTTCCTACTTTTGGAGATATTGTATGGAAGACAGACCAACCAATTACACAACAGATCAATGTATTTATTGAGCAATTAGGTGGTAACTTTAATAATATAATGGGAACATACTTTGTTGAATTCAAGAAAAAGATGAGATTGAGAAGCAGAATTCCCAGGTCACTAGTTGAGAAACACTATGAGGATATTTGTTTCCTAGTGGATACAAATTTTACTTATGTTCAGGCAGTAGTGCCAAGGGTATCATGGCTAAGGCCATTACCTTATGAAGTAAATTTTGATGAGACATCTGCATCTATAACAACTCTACTAGCAGAGGAGATTGATGATTCAGACAGACATTTTGGGAATTATGAGGAAGATAAGTCCAAAATCTCTATGAATTTGAAGGATGGCACTATGGAGAGGAAAAGGAAAAAGATTGTAAAAGATTTGAAGAAAATGGTTGGAATAGAGAGTGATGAAGAAATATAGGATGCACCTTTGGGTTTATCAATAGGACATGGAGAGGATATGTCTAGTGAAGAAGAGGAGAGTGAACCTGAAGAAGAAATCACTATGAAAGCCAAAGGAAAGCAGCCAGTAGTTGCCAAGGAAACTAAACCAAGATAAGACAAATCTAAGGCTACCCCTCCTATTGCTAACCGGCATAGGACAAGGGCATCAACTATTTCATCTCTTGCCAAGACAACCAAAGTATATGCAAAGAAGAATGCTGGAGAGAGTAATTCAGGGAAAAGAAAACAAGTTGAGACAAAGGCTGTGTCGAGCAAACTTGAGAAAAGATCGAGGAGGAAACTAATCTTGGAGAAAGAAGATGATGAGGAGAAGATAGATACAGATGAACCCAACAACATACCTATAGCATCACATAAACCACTGACCAATATTGATGAGGTATGAAAGAACATAAGAAGCACTGCTGGATTAGCAGGATTTAAATTTATCAAGTATAAGAAGCAAAGCATAGCATACAAGCATAAGATTCAAGAAGCACTAATAGATATGATGGGTACATTCAAGATGACACTTGTAGAGATAGGAGACCTTGTCCCCACAGAAGTTTATGATATTTTTATCACAAAATTGGCAATGTGCATTGATGATTGAAAGACAGATAAGGGAAGGGACATTAGCTAAGGTCATTCCTAGATTAACCAAGAAACAAATAGCCAAATTTATTGAACAATATCAAAGGAATTTTATTCTTAAACAAAGAGGCTATGCAATACTAAAAAATGATATTGAAGGTGTAGTACAATAGAGCACCAAAATTTGGAAGGATAATTTTGGGCTATTGACCAAGAAGGAAGATAAGAGAGGTGAAGGCACCTCAGAGTAGAAGGAAATGGAAGAAGAGATTACTACTGATCAAGAAGAGACTGAAATGGAATTGGAAGAGAAATCAACCAAAGTACAAAATGTAGATCTGATAATGGACAGTCCCATTGACACTACACTTGGAGATAACAACAATTTGGATGTTGAGGATCAGAATGAGATGACAAACATAGGTATGCAATCGCCTACTTGAACAACTAAGGCCGAGACAGAGAAAGAAGGAGAAACAGAGGTAAAAAATAATAACCCACCTATTTTAGAGGTTGTGCAAACATTCTTAGACAATGGAGATAAGATGGAAGAAATTGCAAACAAGCCTACAAAACAAGAGGCTATACAAGTGTTGGTGGATCTACCACACTATATCATCTACTCCTACTGGACCTAAAATTGGGAGTATACCTGATCAATAGGTATTTTGTCTTAGTTGCAAATTGCAAATGAAGTTAATACTCACAAATGAAAGGATATTGAAGAACCTGAGCCAAGTATCAGCTCACAAGAGCTCAAGAAGAAGCTAAACAAGAAGAAGTCACCGAGCTTAAATGTCACATTAGATGAAGTTATTGTGATTCCTAAATGGGATCCAGAGAACTTTTCATATGAGCAGATTCAAACTCTTCAAGACCTATTAAAGAGGAAGAAGAAACAAGAGGAAATGAAGAGGGAGCACAAGCAGAAGCAATTCCTCCATGATATAAATGATATTTTCGTTAAAGCTTTTGACATGAAAGATGAAAATCAGCAAGCACCAATTTTGGAACAGTTAGTTCACATTGTGCAGAAAGTGAATGATGAAAACATTGAGGCAAATGAAAATTTGTTGCAATGGTCCAAGATAAAATTTGAGAACAAAGTCTTGGAGAAGATATCAAAAGAGATTGCTACCAAACAAGTTAAACTTTCTTCTCTTATTGACATTCTTGAGGAAGTTGCAAATAATGTTTATCTTTGTTAAAAAGGTTATGTGATGTAAAATTATTTACAAAGGATAATCAAAAACTTATTGAGAAGCTGCAATTAGATTGAAAGTCAACAACAAGCTCGTTGAGCATGGATGCTAGTTCTAGCTCCATACATTTTGATAGGTTGACACATGCACAAAGGAGGTTAGTTGAGCTTATGGCTGAAGATAGTCGAATAAGGGCCAAATTGATAATGATTTAGACTAACCTGATACCTCATCTAGAGGTTATTCAGAAGGAAATTGCAGCTGCACGTGAATTAGTCAAGACAGATCCTCATCTCTCTATTGCAGATAGTTTTGTAAGTCTAGCTACTGAGCTAGAAATTAAGTTACAGGTTATGAAGTTTGTTAAGGATAGTTGTGATACAACATTTGCATTGATATTACAGCTTCATAAGCCATTTTTGGATAAATATAACTTAACCCCTACAGCTATTAGTGACAAAAACAAGGGGGAAACAAACAAGGAATCAGAACAAGATGTGCAACAACAAGCATAATATATTTTTTTGGCATGTACACTATGTAAATATTCTATGAAGTTCGAAGTATAATCTTAGGGGGAGTATGTTGTGTACTTAGGAAAATTTTGTGGATATATAGAAATGATAAGTGTTTTTTCCACTAATATCAAAGGGGGAGATTGTTGATCTCTAAGTTTTGTTGATCATTAGTGTCCCACACTTAGTCATTTATATAGGCTGGTTAGTCGGTCATCATTGCGACCGAGCTATCTAGTATAGGCCGAGAAGTAGTTATTGCCAAGCAAATAGTAGTTGTTGAGTTACATAGAAGCCGAGTGAAGTTGATCAGTTCATGCTAAGCGCCAGAGTCTTCATATGCTGAGCAAGACAATTTTGTCATACATGTCAGGAATGGCACAAACCTGAAGGTAAACTATTTTGAGCGAACTTATTTGGGTATTTAATGTTTTCAATGAAGTTAATTATGCATTAAATCATTTAATCCAATATGTGGCACAAAGCCAATCAGAAAATCAGAATGCCCAAGTGGCATAAGTATTTGATCTTGATCATTGATCTAGATCTCAATGCCAGATCCATAAGGTATATAAGATTGCTTCTTACCCTAATTTAAAAGAAGGTGTGTGCATACAAGAGATATATGCCAAGGGTTATTTTGAGTTAAGAAGCATAGATCTAACAGAGGAATAGAGCAGTGAGCAGCAGAGTAAAGTTATATCAGATTATTAGATCAGAGAAGGTATTGAAAAGAGGAGATCCATTATCAACATTTGAGTGCATATCGAAGGATCAGACCTTGAGACATTCTAACAAGTGTATCAGGTGAAATCTCTTAACAAAGTGGTTCTAGAAGACCTTTCTAAATCTCTTAGCCGAGTGCTTACTTTGTTGTAAGTTTAAATCCTTTTGCACAGTAGATTGTAATGATTTGTATCTCTTAACCAAGCAGACCTTTAATCAGGTAGATTACAAGTTGTGATCAAATTTTGTAGCCCTAACAGGCACACTTTATTGATGCAGTAGTGAATATTTTTGTGGGTGTCATCCCCACCCCAGTTTTACCTTATTGGGTTTCTGGGTTACCAAATTTTGTGTCTTGAGTTACTTATTTTATGTTATGGATGCTACTAGTTAATAGATCAATTATATTTATGGTATGGTTATGGATCAATTTTTTTTAAGTGATAAAAGTTTTAAGATCTGATTCACCCCCCTCTCAGTATCTTGTTTTCCCATCTTGTATTTCCAACAGAATGCCTCCAAATACTTTTATCAAATTACTACTCGAAATTCTTTGTAAAACCTTCTACTGTATGCTTACCGAATAACAGTCTGTTAATTTACCGAAAGACAGTAAATTATCCAGAGTATACCGATCAATCCAGTTAAGTTGAGTGTAATTCAAAACACTAAAGTAATGACTCATAAACACATTGACACATGGATTTTTAACGTGGAAACCTTGTTAAGGGAAAAACCACTTGGGACCAGTAATCCAAAATTTTCACTCTTCTGAAGTGAGTTCAGTGAAGAGCCAACCCTATTGTATCATCTTAAAATGGAAGCACTTCCATGTTAAGAAAATTTATCCCTCCTTAGGGGATGTTTTTGACCTCCATCATATCGTCTTCCCATTTCTACATCATTCCTTGCTTCTGTGCTAGATTAGGACCCTGATTAGGCCTCTCCGGGCACCTTCTACCCCACCTGGCATGTTTTCCAAGGGTTCTGACCCCCTGGGTCAAGGTCGACCTTGACCTTGACCTAGGTCAAGGTTGAACTCGACCCTGACCAGGGTCCCCCTTTCAAATCTAGAAGCTTGTCAACTGTCGGGGGTCATCCAAAATTCAATTTTCCTGCTTCCAAGTCGGCTTTTTCGGGTTCTAAAGCGTTGATTCCTAAATTATATTTAATATAGGTCCTCTTCTAGAGGAATGGGTCTAATTGGAATTTAATTCTCCTATTTCAGCCTTCTTAGAAGATTGTGCCCTAATTTCATATAAAAGGAAGCCTTTCTCTCTCATTTTCTCTAAGTCTTCTAAGTGCAAAAAGCTCTAACCAAGATTTTGTCAAGAAGAAAAAAAGTTCAAGCATCCATTTATCTACATGTTTTCAAGCTCTCAAGGTGTTCAAGTCTCCCTCCTCAAGCATTCAAGTTATCCATTGAAGATCAAGGATTCAAGATTTCAAGCCTTTGAAGGGATTAGGTTCAAACATTCAAGATTTATCATTCAAGCCCTAGATCTAGCCATCATGATGGTGTGATCTTCCTTCAAGATCCTTTGTGCATCCTCAAGAATCTTTCATCATCTCTTCAAGGTGGATTCCAAGCATAAAATCATGGATTTTTATGGTTTCTAAAGTCCATGCTTTCATATTTACATATTTGTCTACATTTGAATTACAATTGCATATCTATTTCAATATCATAGCTTCATTGTTAGATTCAATTCTACTACTTGCTAGCATTTTTATTTCAATTATTGATTTCAAGGTTAATTCCTAAATTGGGGTTTGACTAAGGAAAACCCCTCCCCCCCAACAAACAAATATCTTTTTCTTGCAGGTACAAGTTTAGGATTGAAGATTTGAACTCAGATTTGGATACCCTTTTCAACGAACTATTGGGATCCACAAACAGATTTTCTGTCGGACCTGTGTAGGTCAAGGTTGACATTATTGGGTCAGGGTCAACATTTGTGGGTCAAGGTCGAACTTTTTCATAAGACAGAGTCGGATCAGAAAAATATTTCTGGGTTTTATTCATCTCTGCATTCTGGTTCCGGATCATACTTTAGTTTTTCCAGAAATAGTCTACAAACCTCAGAAAACAACATTCTTTGATCTACAATATTTCAAGGTTAGTGTATTTCTCCTATCCATTTCAATTAAAATCCTTAATCATTCTAAATCTATCACACATTTACATTCACACACACACATTTTAAGAGGGAAACCTAGGATCTCCTTCTTTAT
>MU226963.1:3366859-3384119 GCA_018584345.1 Thuja plicata | reverse complement strand
GATTAGATGATTTGAGAAAGATGAATTTAGAAGAAAATAGATGATTAATTAATGATTAAAAAACCATTAATTAATAGATGAAAATTAGGGTTTTAATGTAAAGTTGCAAGCCTGTCCATTTTAGGGTGTCTACACTTATATATACAACCATACGATATAAGTATCAAAATTGCAAGTCATAGCCTTCGATTATTCTTTAATGTCACTGGGACCCTGTCCAGCCAAGTCCATTTGAGACCATGGAGACCAAGTAGAGGCTTCCACATTCCATCCTTGAGCATTATCACCATCCAGCGCAATCACATCCCACCCATCATTTTCCGAGCCACCCCATACAGTAGTGTATTCCCTTTGCATATGAGGTTGAAGCCAACCATCGACTTTTGATGGATGATCATTTAAATCAGGAACTCCTTCCAAATGTAGAGCCAACAAATCATGAATAGGGGGAACACAAGCGTGAGAAGAGAAGCTTAATCTTGCTAGCGTATTCGGGTGTTCTAGCAAGTCCATGAGGGCATAGACCATAGCCCTAATTTTCTCAACCAACACATGACCCAATATTCTGCCTGAGGTATGTAAGGCATGCTCAACATAACGAAAACTCTTCCTCTCCAAAGAGCATTTGATACAGTCATAAACCACCGTGAATTGTTGATTGGTGAGAAAGAGTTGTCGGGGAAGTAGACCACCAATGAGTACATGGAAACACCAGAGGTCGTAGTTTTTCATAGCTCTCTTGATCGCATTATCTTGTAGAAAATGTGGTTTAACCACTTTGTTGGCAAGTATTTCCAATAGTTGCATCAACTGAAGTAGATCCATAGCATTAGACAAAAATATACCCACTATCTATGAAAGATAAATGAAGTGCTTTGTCTGGGGCAAAAGAATTCCCTCGCCAATCACTTTTTGAACTGCAATCCTAATCACCTGTCAGTGACAATTGAACATAGTCTCCAATGCCGCATCATCAATCTGCATCGACAAGTCTTCCTCTAACATACTGGGTTGTAGCCAAATTCTATAGTTCCTTGGCAAGATCTCATGATGATACCTCCCACATCGCATACGTTTTGCACATATCTCCTGCACCAATGCCATTATTTCAAGGATTTGTAAGTAAAATAGTTATGCATTGTTGGAAAGAAGACATGACTTTTTAAAATCACCAAAGTTGAGTGGGTACGGATTACATTTAAGACAAAATCCCTTGCAATCTTTTATTCGTAACTCTCTACTGCACAACCAGCCTTTGGAGATATTAATTCACACATGATGCCCTATTATGAAGTACAAATTAATTAATTAGCACATGCCATGTGTGCATACAGGGGGAAGATAATTTACATTGGTGGCTCGATTTCCACGTTCGTTTAAGCTAAAAATCTCAATGTATGATGCAATTTGTACTTCCCTAATTAGTTCATCCATCTCCTATCACTTCTATATGCCAACATGTGGTCAGCAATGTGCCCATCTCATTTCATTTCAAGTGACAACAAGTTCCACACAAGCACGACATATGCAAATTTTATTCCATCTGACAAGCAACTCATGTGCGCGGCCAACATCTTTCCCAATCAATGTCACAATACTGAATTCAAATTTGTATTAGATTACATATCCTTAAGTATCAAGCTTTACAAATTAGTGTCTTTATTAATGATTACATCTGGTGTTAATGATATCAAATCCATCCCATCACAACCCATATTGGCTAAATAATCTGCTAATGAATTACCTTCACACAACGTATGAGAAATGTAAATTTCTTTAAAATAATCCAACAGGTGCTAGATTTTTTGTAGTATGTATGTTAGTTGTCAGCTATGAGATTCTAATTTTATGCAAACATTAACAATGACCATCGAATCACCTTCCACTTGAATATGTTGAAAGCCTCCCATTTTTGCCAAACAGAGACCAGCAAAGAGGGCATGAGCCTCTGCCATATTATGTGTGCCTTGTGGAAGAGGACATAATTTTATAGCCAACACTATGCATTGATGATTTCGAATGAAAAATCCAATCCTTGATTTCCCCGGATTGCCTCTTGAAGACCCATCAAAGTTGATTTTGACAATCCCTCTTAGAGGAGGAATTCAACAAGCTGATGTTCGGTCATGAGAATTTACATTTAGTGATTGATGACACCATATAATTGGTACCTGAATGCCTTTCCATTCACGGATAATAACACTGTCCCAAATAGACATGACTAGATTGCATTTGAGTTTTGAGTGGTTAGCATTCACTATTTTTGAGATTGATCTTTCCAAATCTGCAAGTACGACTTGAATAGAAGAAGAAAATTTTCAAAAAATTCTTTTGTTGCATTCCCACCATATTACCCATACTACCAATGCCGATATACATTTCCACAAGCCATAGAATAGGGAATTTGTGTATAGTTTTGGCCATGACTAAAATAGATCCCATAGTTTATTGAGGAGAGGAGTGAAGTAATGTAGTTTTCCAAGAACAAACAACCAACATTGTTGTGCAAAATTACCCCTCTTCTATGAGTTGTTACAAATTTGAATATGATTTTCATACAATGAAATCTGCCTTTTCCTCCATGTTCATTCTATTGCTTCCATTGTTCGATACTCTACATTGATGCTTAATGCCTTTCTGTGGTATATTTGATTGATGTTCATTGACTTAGGCCCATACATAACTGTCCTATAGTGAAATCATTAGTTCCTTTATCCTATTTGGTTACCTAAGTCTTTTGGATCTTGAAACTTGACTCATTTATCTTAACGCTCCCTGTTTCTCTTGATGATATAATAATTACCATAGTTGTTCCATCTATTATATTGTTGTTCTACTTGTTCATTATTGCTTAGGATGGTAGGATCAACCCTTGTGGGAGCCCATTTTCCCAATACTTTGAATTATGATGAATGTGTACCTTTTCCTACACATGAGACAAATACGTTAAATAAAAAATAGGTTCAGATTTGTTCTTTGATCTTCATTATGATTTGATACATTATGGTATTTGAATGTGCACTTAACTATTTCACATATGATTTGATGAGGTAACCTTGAGTTCTAACAATTTTTAATCCTTCTTGCAGGTAACAGAATGGCAAGGCAACTTTAAGAGTTGTGAAGATGAAGATTCAACCAACGTGTAACCATGGGGCTAGTCATTCAATAGGAAGTGACGGGTCCCCTCATTTTTTATATTCCATTCAACACAAAATATAAACCCTTATGTATCTTCTGTCTAGTTCTGAAAGATAACTAATAATTAAACAATCAGAGCAAAGTAACAATGACAGATTTAACATCAGTTGAGCTTCTCACTCCACATAATTTCCATTTGTGGAAATCTTGTATGACTAAGCTTCTCAGGTCATGAGGGTTATGGTCTTATTTCAATGCCAATAAGCCAGTATTGACTTGTCCATACAAGATCATACATCACAGGAACAAAATGGATGAGGCCATGGGTGTGATTTCTCTGCATGTTTTAGATAGTTTACTCTTTCATCTTGATGGTTGTGATACTCCTCTTGATATGTGGGAGAAGTTTCCGACTCTCTTTGGCACAGTCAATGAGTTCAAGGCATTTCAGATTGAGGCAGAATGTACAACTTTGGGTCCTGAGTCATTTCCTTCTATTCATGATTTCTTGATGAAATTTAAATCTACCAGGTCTATCTTACAGGGCTGTGGAAAGAATAAGACAGATTCAGAGTGCATTTACTTGATTCTTTCTAAGCTTCATGGTCCCTTTTAGATATTTTATTCTACCTTCCATTCTACCATGGATGCTTTGGGTGCACGATTTACCATGCCTACATTTGATGTGTTATGTGATCATTTGACTCGTGAGCAGGCAAAGCTATCTCATCTTGAGTCTCTGACTGGATCAAAGAACCAAGCATTAGTTTCCCAAACATATAAGGAGAAACATAAGCCAAAACCAAAGCTAAAGGAAGATTCAAAAGGCAGTGAGAGTTCCTCCAAGCCACCTCCTAAATCTAATTCAAAACCACATTCCCATCCCAAGCAAGGGAAATCTTCAAATTCTAGTGAGTCTTCTTCCAAGACTACAAAGAACATAGGTGATCCTTGCATTTTCTGTTGCAAGGAAGGACGTCCAGTTTCTAGGTGTTGGAAAAAGTTAGAGGCTTTAGAGGAAGCCATGCAACAACATCATATCACCTCGCCTTAGCCACCTTCCTCTTCCATAGGGAAAGGGCACTCTCTTTCTGCATGAGCTTTGTCTTTTGGATCCACATGGATTATTTATTTTGGTGCTTCTCACTACATGTCACACTCTTAGTAGCTAGTCACCACACTTGCACCTAGTCATACTTCACATATTGTCGTTGGTGAATCAAAGCATCTTGCAGTTACAGGTTCTGATACTATCTCATTCTTAGGTGGCTATCTTCAGGATGTACTTCTTGTTCCTGACCTTTTGACAAACCTCCTTTCTGTTTATCAGGTTTTCCATTCTGGCTCTAGCAAGATAGTTCTCACCACATGATGTGGTTATTTGAGACCTCCATGATCCTAATATGATCGTGGCTACTAGCAGTGTCGATCCTCAGTCTCACTTATACAGGTTTGATGGCTTTGAGAGTTCAGATGGTTCTGGGGTCTCTCTTGTGACACATGCAGATACAACGAGAAGACTTTGGCATGAGTGTTTTGGCCATGTCAATTACAGATACTTATAGCAGATGAGTACGTTAGCACTTGTGAGTGGGATTCCTCCAATTTCCTGTACTAATGGTGTATGTCGAGGTTGTGATCTTGAAAAACATCACAGGGATCCTTTTCCTACAGGTCGAGCCACTTGTGCTAAGGCACCCTTGAATTTGGTACACAATGATCTCATGTCATTTCTGACTCCTTCATTTTCTGGTCCCAACTATGTGCTCAATTTCATTGATGACTTCTCCAGTTGTACTTGGGTGTACTTTCACAAGTACAAGTCTAATGTCTTTGATACCTTTTGTGTCTTCAAGACATTTGTGGAGAAGCAATATGGTCTTTCTATCAGGAGGATACACACTGACAATGGGGGGAGTATGTGAATCAGACTTTCAAGGATTTTTGCACTAAGCATGGTTTACAACATCAGTTGACAATTCCACACACCCCTAAGCAAAATGGTGTTACTGAGAGAAAGAACATAACATTACGGGAGATAGCCAATTTTATGCTTCAATCTCGTGATATGCAACCTTCTTTTTGGGCTGAGGCAATCAATTATGCCAACTATATTCAGAATTAGATGCCTCATAGGACATCATGACATATGACTCCTGAGGAGGCTTGGTCTCAGATCAAGCCTGATGTTTCCACATTCTGATTTTTTGGTAGTGAGGCTTGGGCATTTATTCCAGATGCTCAAAGAAAAGTCTTGGAGAGGAAGAGCCGACCACTCATATTTGTTGGCTACTATGAGGATGCCAAGGTGTATAGGTTGTTTGATCCTGATTCCTGAGAGGTCTTATTTCAATGGGATGTCTAGTCTGATGAGTGCCATCCTATGATGGATTCTCCATCACCAGATTCTCCCTCAGTATCTACTCCTCCAACTTCATCTCTTGAGGATACTTTTTCTCTTGATGATGATGATGATGATGATGATGATCCACCATCTCCACCACCACCAGCTGATCCAGTTTGGCCCAAGTGGGCCCATTTTATTGTTGATGCAACATGTTCTTTGGCAGGTGATCCTATAGATAGACGTTGTACTTGAGCTCAGACATCTGGTTCTAACCTTCTAAGTCATTCCATTTTGGATGAACTTGAAAAGTTTCCAGAGGCGATAGGTCATACAAAGTGGGATAGGGCTATGGATGAGGAGTATTCTTCTTTGATGAAGAATCATACTTTGGATTTGTGTTCTCTTTTGAAAGGGAGAAAGTTGGTTCGGTGCAGGTGGTTGTACCATACCAAGTATGTTGCAGATGGTTCTATTGACAAGTATAATGCTCGTCTTGTTGCAAAGGGGTTTTCTCAAGTGGAGGTTATTGATTACTCAGAGACCTTTGCTCCTATTTCCAAAATGAATTCTATTCACCTTGTCCTTTCACTTGCTCGTATTGCTCCTTGACAGGGATGGGCAGTGTTTCAAATGAATGTGAAGAGTTCCTTCTTGCATGGGGACCTCTAGGAGGAGATCTATATGGAGCAACCATAGGGTTTTGTGCAGGAGTCTTCCTTAGTTTACAGGCTTAGACATTCATTATATGGTCTCAAACAAGCTCCTCAGGCTTGGTATGAGAAGATGGACTCCTTGCTTTCTACAAACAATACACATTGTCATTTTGACCACATAGTGTATATTCAGCGTAAGGGGGTTGATATTGTAATACTTGTGCTTTATGTCGATGATCTTTTCATTACAAGCAGCTCATCCTCCATGATTCTAGATATATAATGAGCATTGATGGAGCAGTTTGAGATGACCAATCTCGGTCTTCTACATTATTTTTGGGCCTACAGATTATTCAGTCTTTTGATGAGATTTCACTCTTTCAGCAAAATTACGCTCTTGATATACTTCACAGATTTGACATGCTTGCTTGCAAACTTGCGCCTATACCGTTTCAGTCAGGTGTTGTGTTGTCTTCTACTTGTCCTACACCTTCAACGGACTCCACTTTGTATAAATATTTGATTGGTAGTTTTTTGTACTTGACACACACTCATCCTGATCTTTCCTTTACAGTTGGACTTGTCTCTAGGTTCTCCCATGATCCTCATGAGAGCCATTGGCAAGCTGCCAAACGTATTTTGCAGTATCTTTGGGGCACTACACATTATGGAATTCACTACACATCAGATTCCCCACACATCATTGGTTTCACTGACTCAGATTGGGTTGGTGATGCTAACGATCAGAAGTCTACATATAGATTTGTTTTTTGCCTTGGTTTTGGTCCTATCACATGGTCTTGCAACAAGCAGCTACTATTGCATTATCATTTATAGAGGCTAAGTACCAAGCAATGGGGTTAGATAGTCAGGACTTTTTGCGGCTTCGTTAGTCGATGAGTGAGTTTTGGTTTCCTCCTAATAGTCCCACTATTTTTTGGTGCGACAATCAAAGTGCCATAGACATTTCCCGTAACCCAGTGGAGCATCAACATACCAAACACATTGAGATCCACATGCACTTCATTAGATAGTTGATTCAGGATGGTGCTCTCATCTTGGAGTACATACCTACAAAGGAGAAAGTTGCAGACATCTTCACTAAACCTTTGGCATCTTCGTGCCATCTTCAGTTGCGTGCTATGCTACGGGTGAAGGAAGTTGTCCTTGGGGGTCTCAGTGAGGAGAGGCCATCCTTCCTTCATGTTTTTTTTCAACATGATTTTTCCATCTCTTTTTGGAGTAGAGTTTTTCCCATGTGGTTTTCTCTATTTCTCCACTTTATAGAGAATTGGTTGTGATTGGGTACCTGATCAGGTCATGTTTCTAGGACCCATTTTCCTTCTTTCATTAGTTGTTACTAGGTTTTTAGCTTCTCCCTAAGTTTATCTTAAGGGGGGGGGGGGGGGTGTTNTTCTTAAGGGGGGGGGGGGGTGTGTTAGAGTAATAAGTTATTTCACTTATTGATTAAATCATTTTGATTTAATTATTCAGTCACCTACTATCTCTAGTTTACTTAAGCTAAACTTTAGGCATATAATAATTAATTCTTTTATTAATTATTATCATGCAACCTAGATATTTCCCTTTTAGGGTTGTGATCACCTTTATAAGGTTTGATCTCTTTGTATTTTATTATTCCCTCTTTGAATGAATATTTCATCTTTTAGAGCATTCTTTGTTGTGTCTTCATTCTTTTCTTTTGTGATAGGTTTTTGCTACAGTGGATCTTGGTGTATGAATTCTAACATTGAAAAGCCCTACAAAATAATAAAAAATAAGTATACTAAAAAGAAAAATAACTTTGAAACAAATCAAATACAATCCTAAGCTACACTTGTCTACTTTTATTGTTTCTCTGCACTCTGTTGAAGTGGATGATGGCGCTTCGTGTTGAATTTGACAACACTTCGACTCAAAGATTCAAGATTCAAAAGCTACGATAAATGATTATTAATAATAAATAAACATGCATAGATTAATTGGTATTCATAAATTAGGATCCTTTCAATGAGAATGAAGGGGGTTTATATAGATTTTCAGGGTTGAACGGATGGTCGAGATCGATCTGAGAAAATCTGAATTGACAGATGAGATAATTAGGAACTGGGAGATTTTGGGTAAATTTCCCAAAATGCAGATTTATTTCCAATTCGAACTCAAAAGAGGAGAGTTCTTTTAGGAAATAAAGGATGAGATAAAGATTGAAGA
The DNA here is from genome assembly GCA_018584345.1 of Thuja plicata. Classification (NCBI taxonomy): domain Eukaryota; kingdom Viridiplantae; phylum Streptophyta; class Pinopsida; order Cupressales; family Cupressaceae; genus Thuja; species Thuja plicata. The sequence goes on along the minus strand of MU226963.1, from coordinate 3,375,767 downwards.
GATTTTTGATTTGAAAAAAAATGAATTTCCAAAATTCCAAAATTCAATTTTGAGAAAAGAAATATTTTTTTGTACTTTTGAAAGATTTTTGGATTTTCAGAATTTTGAGAACTCACAAGTTTGATTTTTCAGATTTTTGAGAGATTTAAAGATTTTAAATTGAATTAAAATTAGAAATGAAATTAAATCAAAATTAGAATGAAATTAAATTAATTTAATTGGGAGGAATTAATTAGTTAATTTAAATAATTAAGAGTAATTATTTAAACTATAGGACTTTAGACACTGAATTTAATTAATTGGTAAAGGCCAATTAATTAAAGGTTAAGCAATTAAATACTATTAATTATTTAATTAATATTGGGGAAATGATTAAATGACTAAAAGATTAGGTTCTGGAAGAATTAAGATGATTGATTAAATAATTAATGAATCATTTAATTGATAGAAGAATAATCAGTAATTAATGAAACTCGCAAGACTGGGCCAATTTTGGGTGTCTATAGAAGTAGTGTGGAAAGAGGCACCTGTGTTTGAAATTTAGTCTTGAAATAGTTAGAATGTGGAGATAGGCACTATAGTCCAGACATGTCGTCCAATGCAGTTTCATGTATCATAAGCCTTTAAATTGTTGTCTAGATTTTAAGTCAAAATGGTTGGACTATGGAGATAAGCACCAAGGTCTAGGGATTTCTCTTGAACTTTTTTCTAGTAATCTTTGTCTGACTATGCTTTATTCTCGTGTATGTACAAACTAGGTTTGGAATATGTATCTGAACCTATAAATACACAAAAGTGAAGGAAATGATTGTGTCATATAGGGGCTTACCTAAGTCAACCCTTTAGTAGGTGTTAACCTCCACTGCAACTATGCTTGATTAGGAAATAGAGCCTATCCTTAGCAAGACAGAGGATACATCTAAAATAAAATATTGAATTGAGAAGATTATACATTTAGATTGACAACAGTGGGGATGGAATGCTCTTTAGATAATTCCTCCAAGGGTTGATGCAATAACATGATAAATCATAATAAACTCCATCATGAAAGCATACTTGAAGATAATGCGTTGCAGCTTGTTGCTCTCCGTACTTAGATATTCACTTAAACTCTCCAAAGTTTTGGGAAATTTTGCCTGTTCTATGGAGTGGCACTCCATAGACGAGCAATAAAATAGGTTGCAAACAAGTGAGAAGTGAGATATTAGGGCCCTAATGTTGCATCTTGACCTATTTTTTGATTAATGATGATTAAATGCAAAATACGATGTTTTGAAGTCTAAAATATGAGAAAACCCAAATAAACTTGAAATGACATAGGAGAAGGGACACTAAAGAAAGAGCTCAAAAAGGAGTGTGAAGTTCTAAAGGGGTTACAATTTATGAAACTACAAGTAGGTACCTAGTTAGGTGGGTTGTACTCGCATCACGTGATTTGTATATTTCTAGTTTGGGGGAGATGTTTATGTTGTGCACACATGTGACTAAATCTCCTTTGTCTCACTTACATATCTTAGTGGTGCATCTTATGCATACTCATGTATTGCTCTTATAGGGTCAATATGTATCATATGCATCCTTTAAATAGAATATATTTATTATATCCTATCAATATTCTTTGTACTTTCTTTTAGGACTTCTTGTCCTTGGGTGACTATCTCGTTAGCTAAATCTTACAAATTAAATGGTAAGCCCACTCCTAGGATCAACAATGTCCAATGCCTAGAGAAATGTGGAGATGGACAATCATCCTTGGGAACCTAGTTGATTTTTCTATCCTCCTATCCTTTTATTTTTGGTAGGTTTTTTATCGGTGCAAGAAAAGTTAAGAGACAACGAACAAGCTAACATACAAAGAAAAAATATGGTTGTAGTTGTATGTGTAGTATTAAAAATTGCCTACCCTTATAATTCAACAATGCATTGTGTTCTCATTTAAACATCTTGATATATCATATCTTAAATATAAAATGTTAGTACTTTAGTTTTATGTTTCTAATATTCTTGTGATAATTTGGGTTTTTTGAATCACAATTTGTTTAAAATGGGAATGTACAACACAAACATTTGCATGATGTACTAGCAACCCATAAAAATTCATGAATATAATGACAATTTCAACATTACTTTCTCCTGGTCTCATTGACACTCGAGGTTGTAATGACTTTACATGTGAATCAAAATAATATTTCATTTCTACCCTTCCTTTTTGGCTTCCAAATTGAATTTTTATTTTTGTTCCATCACTTGGCATTTTTTTGTAAAGACTCTATTACCTCAAAGAAGAAACCAACAAGCTACACAACTATAATTGTATTTGCATGTTATTTCTACATTATTTTCAAGGAAAATCTTTGTGGTTTTGTGATAAACAGTAGAAGAAAAGCAACAACAATCTTCCTAGTCTTCGAAGTGATTTTTTATTGTAATATTGACCCCTTTCTCCTTACGTGTTTTATTTGTGTTTGCCAATCCTAAGTGGTAGCATAGTATAATTAGGATTACTTCTATATCAACTATTGCCATTTCTAAATTGAAACATTTTACTTGTTATTTCAGAATATATAAAAAATCAAGGCTAGGTGTGGAGGTAGAAATACCAAAATGGGTGTTTGATTGAGGCAAGCCCATCAAGAGCTACAAATGAATTTATCTTTCTTGTTTGTGGGTTATGTTGAAGAAGAAATACTTCCCTCCAAAAACATTTTCATACTTGGTCACACTTCTCATTTTATGTTTGGATTGGATGACAATGTGATGTGAAGACATCTCTGCAACGTTTGTTGTAATGGGTAGGGGCTTCTAGATTTTAACTCGAGACCCTTTGCGATTTTTTGTTTTCTATTTCAATTAATTAAATGTTGTAATTATTTATTTGTTAGAAGATTTCTTCACCAATTCATTTTTGTAAACATTCTAATTAGTTGTTCTTACTCTATTTGTTTAAGAATTTGACTCTTAGAAAAAGATAATCATCTCAATTTCAACTAGCTTAGAATTGTTGATTTATCTTAGTGTAACTGGTGAAAATACTCAAAAGAACTTAGTTTCCTTTCATTAGAGTCAATTTTCATCCTTTTATAATATGTAGTGTTATTGACAAAAGTTTTACAAGTACTAAAACAATGAAGTAGATGTTGTATTAAAATACAAAATTAATTGAAGTTATTGAGCCAAACCTTCAATGAGAATTTGCATTAGAGTTTTGATAAAATTGACAAAAAATTGAACCTTCAAAGAGTATGTTCAGAAGGAGTAACAAAAATAAAATTAAAGATAACACAATTAAAAGTGGTGCAAAGTAAGTGAAAACAATATGAACTAAGAAAATTTCAATGTATGCAAATGTTCACATATTTTAAATTTAGAACACACATGTTAAGACTAAAAAATTGTTTGAAAATAGCAAAAGACCGCATATCATGAATGATTTTAGTTGATAAAAATGGCTGTGTCTATGCAGCCACATATTTGCACCTTAGTAAACAAAATATGTTGTTAACAAAATGTGTTAGCAACATGTGTGTTAGTCTATTGTATTAACGTGTGTTAGTAATTTGCAAACAAATACAATAGACTAACACACATGTTGCTAACACATTTTGTTAACAACATATTTTGTTTACTAAGATGCAAATATGTGACTGCATAGACATAGCCGATAAAAACAATCCAAAAGAAATCTAAATAACTAGCTAGATAACTTCACCAAAGAAAATATAATTAAATTTGTAATATCTAGTTTGATAGAAATAACTGGATTTGCATAAATACTAACATTTTTAACTTCTCCATAAATAGAGTGCCAAGATCTTAAGCACCTCAAAGGTACAAGGCAATATCAAAAAGAAAATGATCTGGTACACAAGAAACAAAAGTAGAACGCACAAGACACCAATCAACCATAGGTAAAGAGGTTTTGGAGGAGATTTTGGTGAAGATGAGGATTGGGTTTTAAATCAGTGGGGCTTCCTAGCCGAGAATTGGGTCGAATAATATGAAGCCACACCTTGCCCTGCGTTCTCCTACACCCATGTCAACGCTCATACGCCATCATCATATACCCATTAATGTCACTAATCTTTTTCCCAATGCCAAACCTCTGCATTGTTTACAAAGCCATGGCAGGCACAAAAATAATCTGAAAACTATACGCTACAGATGCAATGCTGCCAGTGACAAGTCTATTTTATTTGAACAGCACAAGGTAAGCAATATTTTAGTTAAATTTTAAGAAAAGGATTTCGGAATCTGCATCGAATACTTAAAATTGTAAAACTGTTATTGAGAAGAGTGGGTTTGACTATGTGTTGCAATGCTAAAAACTATCGTTTCAGAAATTTCTAGGGTTTTATCTTAGCTTAATGGTGTTCATGATAGAAAATTCAAGAAATCTGGAGCTTTTATCCATATTAAGCTTTAGTAATAGAGATCACCTGCTCTCCCTGACTTGAACTTCAATTGCCTTGTACTTGGCTATTGTTGTACTCAAATCAGGTGCATTGATTCTCCAGGCGCCCCTTTATGAATAAAATATAATAGCGTTCAGTGACGTTACTGCTTAAAAATGTGGAAAACATTGTTGTCATGATCACCTTATTGGGTCTCTTAAATTGCGGGTTTCTAAGGGTGTTCAGAGGTGATTCTTTTCGGATTTTGACAAAAAAAAAATGTGGCCGTTTTCCTAACATCTGAGCTATGGTATTAAGTATGAACATAGTCACTTGATGAGCAGTCTTTGGAGGGGGCTTCTTTAAAATTAGGAGCCTTTTCGCAGTCGAATAGCCTTATGGATATCACGTTTCAGCTTTCCTACACGTTTTTAAGAACATAGTTCCCATTCATTAAGATTTGGGCTTCTACACGGATAAATCTCCTATCCAGTTATTGCAAATTTTAGGCCCCTTTCTCCAGTGTGAGCTAGAAATCTTCTCCTAAAGAATAGCTGCTCGGATTTTTGAGAGCAAGTTCCACTTTTACCATTCCCCAATGAATCACATACAGTGGATTAAAATTTGCAGCATTATCCTTCTCCCATGGCCATCATGTTCTGTTGGTGTTGAGTTCTAAGTCTGGCCAGTCCAAAATCAGGAAAAAGAACCTAGGAATGCTACAAATTTATGGTTTATCAGAGTCTTGGAAGAGCTGCAGTCTGAGTACTACACATTATGACAAGTGAAGGGGTCGACTTGACACAATATAGTATTATACATTATGACAAATGACCTTAAGGACAAGTTAAAAATCTAAAATTACACACGCCAACATCTTTGCACCAATGATGCTATGGTATTTTCCCTAAATCCCCCTTTTGTTTGGTATTGATTTTATCAAGGAAATTTCGAGATTCTTGTTGCTGCTCGTTTAGGACAATTAGAATGAAAACCAATTAGAGGTCTGTTTCAGGTTGTTGCTGTTCTAGATTGTTTTGAACAGCTTACCTGATACATTGAACGTTTTAATGGCCAGGGGATTAGATGCCATGTTAATGAGCCTATTTGACTATTTTTCTGATGAAGGGATCTTGATTAAGCTTGATTCATATTGCTATATTTTTTGTGCCTGCTCGTTGCTCTTGAGGCTTCTTTATCTCTCATAGTGAGTGAGAATTTTCTTGGTCAAATTTTGATGGAACTTGATCTGTTCTTTAATCTGGCAGCTCATAGAAGAAGTGAAAGAACGACTACAAAAAGAACATGGAAATTTGCCTACTGGGAAAAAAGGAAGGGATGACGAGGAAATGATTCTCTGGTTTTTGAAGGACCGCAAGTTTAATGTGGATGATGCAGTTGCTAAGCTGGTTAAAGCCCTGGTATCCTTTTCTCATAAGCTCTCCAGGAGTTAGTTATGTTTATCTGATAGCCTTCTATCTAAATATGTTATATAAAACTTTGAGATGGTGGCATTTTAGAAGCTGCAGTATTTTTTCTCTGTTCTAAACAGAAGATTCCATGTTTTATATTGTCCTGTGATTGTCTCTAGGCTTGAATCATTTAGGTATAGGTTAAATTATTTCTTCCTTAACAACATCATGTTTCCTTAACTTTAAAGACATGCATAGGCATGGCGTGAGGAATTTGGTGTTGAAAATCTCACAGAAGAATCTATTCAAAATATTGCGTCCACTGGAAAGGCTTATCTTCATGAGTTTCCTGACATAGAAGGCAGACCTGTATTGGTGGTTGTTGCAGCCAAGCATCTTCCAGCTGTAAGCCAAATCATATATGGAATTAGTCATTATACTTTTATAATTCCTTTTTCTCATTGCAAAGCGTTCAATTTTCTTTCTGGCACATAGCAGTTCTCTTTCTTTGCTACAATATTAGTTTTGTACAGCACTTCATACAATTGTATATCCTAAATAATGTGACAGAAACATGACTTGTTAGAAAGTGAGAAACTGTGCGTTTATTTGATTGAGAAAGCCCTCAGTCGGCTCCCGCCTGGAGAAGAGAAGATGCTGGGAATATTTGACCTCCGAGGATTTACTGTGCAAAATGGAGATCTTGCTTTCATAAAGTTTTTGGTACTTGATTTTTAGCCCTTCTTCAGATGAGATTTTGGTGTGTTATTTGGGTTATAGCATAGTAACTGACCTTCATGATCCCTGAACTCTATGCAGATAGATGTGTCCTATTATTACTATCCTAAGAGAATCGGGGAAGTGCTTTTCGTAGATGCTCCATTGATATTTCAACCTGGTTGGAATATTGTCAAACCCTGGTTAAAGTCATATGCGAATCTGGTAAATATGTTTCTTCTATTTATACTGAGGATTGTTTGTTCCTTCTTAAAGTAAAATTTACATAATCATATGGTTATAATTAAATAATGCTTTGTGAAGATCTACACATAAGCATGCAAATCGATCCTATGTCATTTATGGAGAAATGTAGTATAGATACAAGTTAATTCAAAGAATTTCTGCAAGCTGCAAATCAGTCTCTCATTCTCATCCCCGTTGATATATTTGGCAAAAATGAAAGAATTTGTGCAGCCATATGCTGCTAAGGTTTAGCTTCTTGGCCTTCCTTAACTTGTGCAGCATCAGGATCTTGCCTTTTTTATTTGTCAAGCATACCTTCACCTATTATGATGCCTTTTTTGAGTTTAACTCTTATCTTCTATTATCTAATGAATAATGAAATTCTACCATTAGCATCCTTGCTTAACGATTTTTACATTGCTGTAAAACATAATTCCTTGAGATTTAGAAATCATCAAAATCCAATTTGTCACCATTAGTACCAAATGATGATTCATCAGGGTAGTACCTAACTGGATCTGTATGGTATAATTGGTAAATAAGGTAGAAAACATCTATAATCAACCAATATAAGCAACATAGCTTGGAAGTTCACTGGAACAAACCTAATAAGCCTATTCTGCATGAAGGTCTTATATTACTCATTTCGGAGTACTACAAAGCCAGAAATCGTAAATTCTCTGTTAAGGAGATTAAAGGAAAAAGAAAAATTGAAGAGGAGGGGGAGGAAACTGCTGGAAAGAAAAGCCCATGGGGAAGAAAGCTAAAAAAAATTTCTCCTTTGAATTTGTGGAGAAAATTTGACTTACATAAGAGGATGGAAACAGATGAGAGCATTGTAACTAATTCTGGAAACAAGAGGCAAAGTCTGGCTACCCCTATGTTTGATGAAGCTAAAGGGATGAAAACCGAGGAAGACGTTGAGTCCCCTAAGGATTATGGAAAGAAGCCTCGGGAGATGACTTCTGTCTCGCAGAAGGAAGTGGCTGTTGGGAGCAAAAAACAGAAGAAAGGGAGCCAACAGCTGTTGAAAGAACAAAGGGGAAAAGGAATAGAAAAACAAGAGAAGAAAAGGAAGGATGAGGTTGTGAAGAAGAAGAAAGTCGGGGAAGGTAAAATCCCGACTCTTAATATTGTGGATTATCCGAGCTCGAATTCTGCTGCGGGTCACTCTGAGCTTGACACCTCTGCTCGTAAGATTCCTGAAGATGGGGACAAGGAGGATTTTGTGCCTCTTAGTCAGGGTTATCCTGGGTGGAAGTCTGATGCTCATCTGGAATTTCTCGGCAAAGCCAAAATTAAGGCAGATAACACTCTGGCCTTGGATACTTGGGTCTACAACAAAATTTATAGCCTCAATGCTAAAGTTGCCAGTCTCTTTGGTCACTTGGACAAAGAAATTCAAGAAAGGGAAAAGCTGGAAGACAGTGGGGGCAGATTCCGGGAAAACGGAAGTCACATGAGGACAAACTGATGGATATTTTAAAGGGAAGTGATGATAGCATAAAGAAGATCATGCAGGATCTCAGGAATGTGACTAAGGCCATGGACAACAAAGGGGACACTGTGAGTGCGGGTCACACTGATCAGGATACTGATGTTGGCACTGATACCAATGAGGGCCTTGGAAAACGCACGCGGGCAAGCCTGAGGAAGAAAAGTCAAGGAGCTACCCCTGCCTCTCAAACCTTGAAGGATACGGTAGATGAAGTTACAATTATAGAAAAGCAGATGGCCCACGTTCTTAACGAGCTGGCCTAGCTTTTTGTCTCTAGTCTTTGCTGTTTTCTGTTTCTGTCTTGTGTTTTTGGTGTGTTTTGTCTTGCTAGTTGTTTGTTGCTGGGTGCTGGTCTGGATCTGCTGGTTTTGTATCTTCCAGCAGTGTTTCTTTTTGTGGAACTGTCTTGGGGGTCTTTATTGAAAATCTAATGTACTTCGTTGTAAGGGGTTTTGAGGTTCCCCTCAAAGCCTGTTTTTGCCTAAATCCACAACCAATATAACCACTTCAACTTGTTTGTGTTAAAATATGTTCGTTCGTGTTTACGAAAATGACGTAAAACTATTTTATATATATATATATATATATATATATATATATAATGAGTTATAGTATATATATATTAAGTTAAAAATATATATATA
>MU226963.1:3338323-3361421 GCA_018584345.1 Thuja plicata | reverse complement strand
TTAATATATATAGTTGATCTTCGTTGGACAATCAATCAATCACAACGGCAATTGCATTGTTCAGCGAATATCAACTATACATAATATATTTATATATTAATATCTTCTGATCCAATTTCCTTAACAGTTTGTCGTTATTCATTAGACACAATTTGTGTTTCGTTCTGTATATAACCTCTTCAAATCTTTTGGTTTTGAAATTTCTCTATGTCCCCCCATAGCATATTAAATGCATCCTTTTGCAAGTAAAATGTTAAAATATCCAAGTTACTGGATTCTGACCCTGGACCCTCTAACTGGGTCCGGGTTCGGGTTCGATCCGGGTTCGGATTCGTGGACCAGCGCACGCTGGATCCGGGTAGGGTCCGGATCTGAACCTGTGGGTCCGTCTGGTTTCGCAGGTCTACGGCTGCTTGGATTCAGCGTGGTGTGGATCCAAACGGACCCACAGGTCTAGATCCGGTGGATCCAGACGGACCCACAGGTCTAGATCCGGACCCTGCCTGGATCCAGTGTGGACCCTCGAGGATCCCACATGGATCCCCAGGGACCCAGGGCCAGGTATGCTAAAAAGTGGGTCCAACCCACTTAAAAAATGTTTTATTATTATTATTTTTGCTTCTAACCCTAAAACGACCCTTATTATGGAGCCTCCAAACACATTTCATTTCACATTTAATTTTAGAATTATGTATATTTCTCTTATTTTTTGTATATATAATGCATATATATATATATATATATATATATATATATATATATACAAACCCATACGAATCATAATAGGATTTTTTTTTTCACGATTCCACGAACCGGATTTTCGAACCCGAATCCATCACGGAACCCAAACCGGCAACTTAGTAAAATATTCCTGGAACTTTAGCCCGGAGCTTATTTTGCTATATACCTTGTTGCGTCTTGAAATTTTCTTTATTAATTCAAGGTTGTTGATAACAGCTACCACATTTATATCTGGGGTTTGAGTCTCCTCTATGCTTTTCTTAGAGAAGCCTTTCACTAGATGAAATATTCAGGTTTGCTGGTTTATAAAAAAACATTTTCCACACACTGATTTTCTCCTGTAGCTCTGACAATCTATTGATAAGCCATTGAAACCAATTTTAGCATTCATGCCAAACCTTTCTTTATATTTTTACATGTCCACATCGGTGAATTTGTTTATTTCTTGTCTTCAAGGTCCTTTACTTTTCTGAAGCTTTGGTATTTGCCCCCTTCATGCTTCGTTTTACCCATTAGCCACATGTCTAAGCTTTGTTAACACTCAATGTTATTAGACATACACATTCGAGGATCATTCTCACCATATTCATTTACCTCGTATAATTGAATTCTTGCATTAGTTTTCTACTTCAATTTGGGATATATCATGGCATCCAAGAAAACTTATTCCCCCTTTTAAGACTCAGAGAAAAACATCTACCATATCAGTAGCATCTCCCAACCAATTTTGTCTCCTCAGATCTTGAAGTTTTACCAAGGCGTAGATCCAACTTCTGGAATGTTTGTACCAGCATGAGTCAGTCGTATAATGGGTTAGTCAGATACCGAGATGTTTATAGTTGCACCATTTTAGATCCAACAGATAGCGAGAATACTTATTCGCAGAGCTGTCCAAGACTATAAGCAAGACATGATTGTAAACGGGTGCCATTAGCTGGTAAGAAAGGGCTATGATAAAACAGTGTAGAAGATAAAAGTAAAAAATGAGCAATGCTATGCTATCTAATATGTGATGCACATGCCATTCACAATAAAAATCAAAGAACAAAACACGAGATTACGGTTAGGGATACTTATCTTGGTTGACCCGTTGGTGCTTTAATATCCCTCTCGGTTCCCAACACTTTGTGGGAGATGGTTGTAGATGAAGTCAAGATGGATAGAAGAAGACCTAAGTAGACCACATTCAGGGATTCCAAAGACTTGGTGATTCTTGTTGGCATAACTCCTATTTTTGAAATCTTAAAGATCTTATATCTGATTTGTCTTACTTGGTCTAGACATCTCTTAACCCTAAATCCTCTTCTTCTCAATGCAAATATATATGTGCCAAAGAGTAAATGGTACAAGTTTATTTTGTTTGAGAAATAACAAAAATGGGGGTTTGACCCTAAAGAAATTGTTTGTTTAGCTGATGTCATCAACTTGGTAGGTGGCGTTGACTAAAACAAGTATTGTAAATCATCATGGGTTGGGCGAATGATTCAACTTCAAGCAAACCTAAGGGAAAAAAGACAAGTAGAGGGAGAATCAAGAAGTCTGGAGGACAAATCTAGAGATATGAGAATGATATGAAGTAAATATAGTGTATGACACATCTCTCTCAAAGTACCAAAATCTTGCCCACTCCAATCTTCACATATGCATAAACATAACCTCGAGGAGATCAATTATAGACAAATCTTGCACAAGAAAACTGTTAATAAAGCAAAAGTAAGGTGCATACATTTACCCTCCCAACATTCATTGCTTGTCAAAATAGTGTTGTGAGGGACGATGCTCTGTAAAAAACATAGTATCATAGATAATAATGCTTGCAATAAAATAATTGAGGTGCTAAAATTAAAATGGGCATTCCTTTGACTTAACTTGTTAATGGATGCATGCCTGTACTTGAGTTTTGATTATGGTAGGTGCAACTAATGCTCAAATCATCATTAAAAGCTACTTATGTGAACCTTGGCGACACACTTCACTATATGGAGTAATACATTTCTAGCCTATAGAAGTGAGTCCATGCAAGTATATGATTGCTGGGAAAGGAAGATGGTACTAAAGCGTGCTTAGATAGCCAAAAGGGAAGGGTTGGATTAGGTATGACAGATTTGAGAATGGTTATAATGGTTGGTAAAAGTCTAAGCATCCTAAAATTAATCAAGGGGAATTCTTGAAAGGTAATTTAATGATTAAGAAAGGACATCTAGAAAATGAAGGACGTTGTTTTCTTCAAGTAGGTAAGGTTCATGGGGAAAGCACATTTGATTCACTAAGATTATACAACACAACCGATGACCCATAATGTTATTGCAATGCTAGCATATCTAAAAGAGATGAAGAAAGGGATGTGAAGGATATGGGGAGATTTGGAATCAAGGCTTTCTATGAATAGAAAATGATGGAAAGAGGAAAAGGGGGATGACTCCAAAACATAAATATATCTTCTTTATTGGAAGAAAGACAATCTAATCAATTTGGCAAGAGTATTATCTTTTAACATCAAAATGTTTTGGAACCTTTTCTATCAAGCTAAAACTTGGGCTAACTAGTGAAGTAGTGAACAAGCTTTACAAAGGCTAGATAAGCATGTAAAGGTGTCAACCTTTCCATAAGGTGTTTTTGTTCCTTGGACTACACCAAAGACCATCAATGAACTAGGAGGATTGGATAAGTGCTTGAAAAGGAAGGTGACACAATGTATGATAGGCATCCTATTTACATTTACTAGTCTACCACAACTCAGAGCGCTTTCAACCCTACTATGAGGCTAATTGTGGAGTCTGATCTTCAATTAGATTAGACACATGCTAATGATTTTGATCATACATTTTTCACTTGTGATTGACTTCTAGTTTACATTTTAACTTTTTATTTTCTTTTGAATTTTATGGCTATTGGGGTTTTCCTTTCTTTCTTGAATGTGTTTTCTCTTCCACACAAGCCTTTCTTTTGGAGTGATAAAGAAAATGGTACACCCAACCACTATAGAAGAGAGTTTACAAATCAAAGTTTTTACATTCTTATAGAATTATACCTAATAAAAAGAGTGTAATCTCGAATCTAACCTTTGTATACCCAATAGTGAGTTTGATAAAGAGGGGAGATATGATGAGTGGGTTACCTCAATAAAGATGAGTACATGGGATGATACAATGAAAGATAAACATATGACATTATCATGAGAGTGGAGCTATGAATGAGAAACATGTAGATGTCTTTTAATAGTATGGTTACAAGGAATGAACCTAACTACGTAAAGCAAACACAACACTTAGCTATTATTAAAACCTTCTAAGGAACACTTAGTTATTTTTTAGAGTATAGGTTGATGATACTAAAGGGGTATAGAGATAGAGCCAAGAGACACATAGATATGTTTTAGAAAGAACCAAGGAGTGGATAATTAGGTGAAAAAGATGGAAAGTCAAGGTGGTTGAGGAAATATAAGGTTGTAAGGAGGATTGAGGCTACTAGTAAATGTAGATGGGAGCTAAATGGAAGTGGGAGAAGCATCTATAGAGCTTAGCTTGTTAAATACTTATGGTACCAAAAATATTACTTTATGTTCTCTTAGAATATATAAACTAAGTAAAGATGATTACTATGCTGATATGCAAGTTTGAAGTAATATAAGATAAAAATGAAAGTAATTCTAAAATGCAATACAAAATAAGCTACATACTTGTCTAAATGCAATAAAAGAAAAAAGTGTACCTTAGGCATAATACTTCACCTCAGAAGAAAATCAAAAATAAAAAAGTGAACTCAGAAGGCAATCACAAGTGAAAAACGGATGATAAGGAAAAGTGTACATTTGTACTTCTATTTGAAGATAAGGTGTTGAACAACCTAGTCATCATATGATTCCCATAGTTTGAGGTGAATTAAGGGAATTCTCCATTGTTTCTATATTGATATCAAGGTTGATAAACACGTTTCCCTTGTCATTATTTTCTTGACTTATTTGTTTCATTTTAGGGTTGTTTTCTTATTTGTTGAAGAAGTTTCAAAATCTTCTAGATGTCGCGTGGAATTGATGATTTATTTTGAACTTAAATAGCCTTGCCAATATCATTTGATTTTTTTAGTTGTGTTTGAAATTCATCCACCTAGCCCATGTTGTTTAATTCTTCTAGCTAGGATTGAACTTGATTGCCTTGTCGATACCATTCAATTTTGGGTGGATTTCATTGATAATCTTTGCAAGTGTTCGCTCAAGAATGAGTTTGGCCTATTTGAGATTTCCTAGATTATCTATCTCTTATCTTTTAAGAGAGTTTGTTGATGGGTTATAAGGTAGTTGCTCATATTCATCATGATTATTGTTGTTGAAAGTGGGATTTTTCTTTTCACAAGAAATGTGGCCCATGTTTGAATCACAATTAAATGCATGCATTTCAACAAGTTAACTCTTTCTAATGAAACGCGTCTAATTTTGAGCTTGAGTATGGGAGTTGATATGATTTTCTATTATAAGAGGATTGAACGATATAATCTTGTTTGTATTGGTGTTTCTCATATATTATATTTTTTTTAGAGATGTTACTTTGACAAAAGGATCAAGTAAGAGCGAGCTTGGAAACGTTTTTTGATTCAATTTTCATCAGATGGAAAGATGGATTTATCATAAGATACTTTGTTGGCATTGCAAGTTGGATTGTTCTATGGTTTGAGATCTAGAAGAGGTAAATATCGATGCCTTGGTATTAAGGATAGGGAGAGCCAGTTAATTATGGTTCATGATAAGCAATAAGTGTTAACATTTATTTTGGAATTTACTTTATTTATAATTATTGGAATTGAAGAGGTTAATGTGAGTTCAAGGGGCATGTTCGTGTGCTTATGTCAGGGAAAATTGACAACTTCTTTGTTATGAAAATTATAACTTCCATCAAAGGGTTAGTAATGTTGGCATCATGCTTATATCAAATGCCATTATGAACGAATCCTAGATGTTGGCTTCCTAAAAATTGTTGCTCTCATATAGCGAGTTCATAGTTGTCTTAACAAGATATAATAAGATAGTGGAAGGTCGACCATAATTTTGATTCATGTTGAGTTTATGCCTAACATGGATAGTGGCTTTTAGTTGTTTTTTGAATCCACTATGATTATGTCTTGTTTTCATGAGTTCATTTTGTGACTATCCTAATGTTTTGATTATTGATAAGGTGGCGACCTTGATGCTAGAACCTTCCTTGACTAAGACTTTCTAAATTGGGGAGTCATTATTCATGACATTAGTGGAAAGAGGGGGATTATATGCCCTAAAGAGGATTTTGTCACTGATTGTACCATCCACGAAAATTATGTGGAAAGTTATTTTCTTTCTTGTGGTTGAATGGGTTGTTTGAGGGTGATATGTGTTGAGAACTCTTTTATATCTTGTAGTTGGTACATGAGGAATTTTCTCTAATACAAAGATGTTCACATGAGTTCCAATAGATGAATTTTACATGGTATACTATTGATTTCTTGAAGGAAATTTGATTATGTAGATTTTTGAAAAGAGCCCTATGCATATTTTAGTTAAGAGTATTAGTAGGATATGATAACTTTATGATGGGAGGAGTTTGCTTCTTAGGTTCTTATGATGGTATAGTTATATTTGTTGTTGAATCTTTGAGTGTTTTCTTCTAGAGAGTATTATTTAGGTCTTAGGTGGGGTCCTTATAATCAATCTTATGCTTGTATTGGCATTTTGTGAGTTGATAAAATTTTGATATTAACCTCCTGTGTTTGCTACAAGTTAAATGGTTTGAATACTCTTATGGACTGGCTTGGGATTATGGATTATGGGGCAAGGGATTGCTTTGGTTATCTAGTTCTATAAAGTTACTAGTTTGGCTTGTTTTTCTTGTTGATTTTGTTGACTTTTTGGAAGTGAGGAGATATTCATGATATTTTTCTTATGCAATAAATACATAGTTAAAATTTGCATCGAGCATCTAATAGTAAGCAACTCTTTTAGGTTGTGACAATTGTCATGAAAATGCCTTAAATTGGCACACCACCAATGGGACATACCATTGAGACAAGGGTTTTGTAGGAGCTATGTTGGAAGGCTAAGATATTATTAATAGTTTTTTTTTATTAAGGTAAAAACAGGTTTTGAAGGGGCCCCGAAACCCTATACAATATGGTCAAAAAAGATATTCAAATAAGCACTCTAAAACGGTACAAAGCAAGACCACCACGAGGGTTTTGAAATAGACTCCCTCAACCTAGACACAAAAAAGATACTGGAAAAAGGATCTAGCACCCAAACAAGAACAAAATGCTTCTAAAGAGGAATTACATAACAAAACCAACAGCCCAAGAACTTCCAGCAAGCAGCAACACATCTGCCAGCAAAGGGAAGCTCAAACAAGTTATTTCTTCCCCTTCTGGGTACGAAGAGACATATCAAAAGAGGGTGGACGAATTGATTTTTTCTTTCCTTTTACAGAAGTCCACTCACCCTCCACATCCTTAGCCAAATCCAGCATAGTATTCGAATCAAGTTTTAGGACCCCCAAAACCTAAGGCTGTCCCAGGAAAGGGCCAGGAGAATCCAATGAAGCAGCATCGGAAGAAGACTCAGTAGCTACCATTTCAGAAAAAACCAGCGGGGGTTTGCCAATAAGAGGAGCAGAAGCCCCGCTACCCTCACAGCCACGAATATCAGATTCAGGGACAGTTCCCAGGGAAGAGCCATCAGCAGACCCAAGAGGCACATTAGGCTCTTCTAACTCCTGAGAAGAAGAGACAACCTGAGAAAAGCTTTTGATAGAAGATATTATTAATAGTTGTTTTGAGTTCATTGTGGATTTTGAATGCTCTATGTGTCTTTGTGTGTGTGTGTGGGGGGGATATTCTTTACTAGACTTTTGAGGTTGTTTGATATTTTTCCATCATGGAATGGAGTTTAAGTTGATTGTACCATTATAAAGCACCCTAGTTAGGGTTTTTTCTAGTAATTTGGTGGCAACATAAGTATGTATTTTAAACTTGTCTTTGTAAAGATTGCTAGATTCTTTAAGATGTAAGGTGGGAGTAGACTAGTTAAATGAGATGAGGGGATGATTCATCCAATGTATATGACTACCATGCAGGGAACTTTTTGTTTTCTTAAGTTTCTGAGTACTTACTTATGGATTGTAGGCTATGGGATTGACCTTCCATTTATATTAATTGTGTGGGGAGGGGTGGGCATTGATTAAGCAAATCCCTTTTCAATTTGTTGTGATTGATTTGTCAAATGTTGTATGATTTAAGTTGTCATTTGAGTTGTTTAACATCACTTGTAGCTTGCATGTGAGCCATTTGGTCTAGAACTTTGAGGAGCATTATTGTGCTATTTAATGAAGGCCTTTGTCTAGTATTTATATTAGAAGTGATTGAAATTGAACATAATGTAGTGCAAGGTCAGGACTAGACATTGGGGGCATGATAGTAAGATTTGTCCTTTTAAGGAGTCTAAGTAAAGTGGTCTATTTTTATTTTATTTTTGAAAATTCAATTGGGATTTCTTGTTCGTCGTGCTTGACAATTCAATTGCATAGCATTGAATGTATAACCTAGGTTTGATATGAAATAAGTTACACCACAAGGTGTTTCCCTCAATCACATTCATGGAGGTAATGAAAGCACAACCACTTTAGAACCTAAAGGGGTGAATATTAGCTAAGAAAACCATAAGAGGTGATATGATTAAAAAAGGCTTTCAAAAGGTATAGAAAATAAGAGAACAAACAATGTGAAAATGACCTAATCAAAAGTGGGTTAATATTCACATTGGGTACCCTAAAAATGTGTTTGGTAAGACTATAAGGTTATTACACACCAAGAAAAGGTTTTAGCTAACAACAATGTAGAAGATAGAATAGAGTAATGAGCAATATTATGCAATCTAATACATGAAGCATACTTTATTCACAATATAAATCAATACACACAAAAAAGGAGATAAGACCAAGCATACTTTCCTTTGGTCAATTCAATGGTGCATTGATCTCCCCCTTGCCTTGTAGCACTTTTTAAGAGATGGTTGTTGGTGAAATCCAAATTGACAGAAACAACCCCAAGTATACCATAGTTGGGGACTCTTAAGGAATTGATAAGCCTCCTTTGCACAACTAATCTTGACTTGTTCAAACCTTTTATATTGATGTGTCTTCCTTGGTGTAACCTCCTCTTAACCCGCAATCTCCTTGTTAAGGTGAACGACTTGTCTTCTTCTCAAGAAATGACACTAGTGGGAACCTATAAGTGTGACTCTAAACCTTAAAGTTGAATCTAAGTTATGGCTGATGTCAATTAGCTACACACAAAACTTAGGAAAAAAAAACAGAGTTAGAGGGAGAATCAATGAGTCACAAGGATAAATTTGTAGATTCGAAAGTGACATTATTGTGATATGATGGATGATGCATCTCTCTCAAAGTACCAAAAGCCAACACACCCTATCCTAACATATGCATAAACACATGCTTAGGGAGAATAATTTACCAATAAGTCAATCATGAGAAAATGTTAGGAAAGCAAAAATAAGGTGTACATGACATGCACATATCATTGTTAAGTGCAATTTCTATAGTCTAATAATTATTAGTGATACATATAAAACAAATTCTTTTAATTAGGAAACTATATTTCAAAATTAATTATATAGTGTTGAAAAGTCTATAACTAGTATTTCAATAGTGCCACTTCCTAAAGTAGACAAAACGAATGTATTTTTTTTCTTTATGATGGTTATCTACAAGTATTTTATGTTTTGATAAATGGTAAGTATATTTTGATAGGAGTAATCAAAATCAACCAAAGAATAGCCAACATTAGTACAAAAATATTCAAAAACATTGAAGTTCAAGAACAACAAGAGACAAAACAAAGACCGAAAAATGCAAACCCAAAGACAAAGTAAAACTTGCTCAAGGCCTTAGTGGCCCTAGGTCCTCATTGTTGAATTTTTTATTTAACTTATTGAAGTCATGCAGGTCCTCATCAGTTATGGCCTATTTAATCTACCTTCCTCATGTCCTAGTATTGGGACCTATCATATCATTTGTTTTAATTTGTTGAGTTTAAGGAGGGTCACTATCAATCTTCTTTAGCCTTTCAATTTTACTCGCATAGTATTGTTTTTTATAGTCATTTTCTAACTTCAAGAACTCGATTTATTTTCTCCTTAATATCCTTCAACTCATGTTCTAAGGCTGCAAATTTAACTATGATCTCATCTGCCTCCACACTTCCCCTATTGTCCTCTAGAGAATCCATCCTTCTCCAACTTAAATACTAGTTCTCTGCCTCAATTTTACCAATTTTGGGAAGGCAATTCTAGCTTTGAAATAAAAGCTTGTCATTATTCAAGTTAATTTGTCCAATATTCTTTTTGCTTGTTCTCCTGTAGACATTTTGATATTTCATCTATTGATCTCTATCAAGAACCATTTAGTAAGAGTACATTGAGCCTCAAAATTTTTTTTAGCCAACTTTATATTATTTAACATCATATTTGCAAGAGTGCTTCTAGAATCAACTGTCTATTTTTGTATGGACATTTAAGATCACTCAACACTACTTCATTAGAATGAGGAAAAGTGAAGAATAAGGTAGTAGACAGTCTTAAAAGAGGGGCAAAGGAGAAAGTGAATTGGAGAATAGGGTACAAATGTGAGGAAGAGAAGCAAAGAGAAGGAAAATAAGTTTATTCGATGAGAAATTAGCATCATATTCACAACCTCAACCATGCCTTCCTACAAGGTAGTTTCCACTTTAGGAATGTCATGGAACATTGTGTTGTCCAAACTAGGGGTTTGAACCTTTAGAATGTAGCACTTATTGTAGGTTTAGGGACATGGGACACAATGCCATTTTCCTTCTAATCCCTACTCGTATCCCTACTAGCACCAACCTCTCCTATGTCAAATTTCTACTCATGTCTATCTTTGTTGTTCTGCCCTTTGTTCCATTTGGAGATTTTAAACCCTTGGCAATGACCCCTCTTTCCTTCCCTACCTGTAGTTTTCACACCAGTATCCACCAAGGTAGGGGAATACAAACTTGAGTCATATTTAGGGTCCATCCATGAATTATCAAGTTGGAAGGAAGGGTTTGATAAGCTTCTCATAGTGTCACTAGAATCCACGTAATGAACATTTTTATTGTCTTCACATGGGGTTGTTTTGATGTAACATGACTATATAAATAAGCATTATGAATGCTTGGTGCAAAGGGACCATTCTTGGTGCATGAGAGTATTTTGATTTAACATAGGTATAAATAAGCATTATGAGTCCTTGGTGCAAAGGGACCATTCCTAGTGCTTTCTTACAATTATTGAGTGAGTTCTCAAGAGAGAAGAAGAGATAAATGGGAAGTGACACCAACATTATATACCTTGAATGATTTAGGAGAATAAAATAATCCAAATATAAAGATATAAACTGTCCTTCCAAGGTGACATACGTCATAAGGCACAAGGCAATTTCATTGTAGAGTTTTTTAACAAACTTCTCACATGACCTAAATGGAAATTTATCATTTCTTCCCCCAACTTTAATAACTTGGTGATGACCTTATCACCAATCATGCAATCCTTGAAAATCTTGTCCCTTTCAATAGCTAAAAAAGTGGCCTTTGCAAGGAGATTTTTCATAATTTTATACACCATACCATGGAGATTCATCCTTCTATCATTGAATCCCTTGGAAAATTTCAATTGTCAAAGGGGTTTCATGCCCATTTAGTCTTTCTAGGAAAACATCTAGCTCCTCTTTTTTGATGATTCTCCAAATTGGTGCATTTTTCTTCAGATTGTTGCAACTAAGTGGCTCAATCCTACTAAAAATGTGCTTTGAAAACAATAAATACTCGATGTTACAAGATATGGTTATTCCACACACAAACATACATATATATGAAAAAATGAGCTTTGAATTTTAGATATATTGTATTAGAAATGTTGATGTATTCATAATATTACTTCTCCATTAGATAGCTACTTGAGTTTTTATAATGAAACAATTAGATTGATGTGAGAATAGCATGCTTTTATTTAGACATCATTCTTGACATTTAAAGGTCAGTATTGCTTGCAACAACATAAGGCACCTTAACTTCCATAAACTAATATTTAAACTATTATATTCAAATTTCTTGATGCATGTCAACTTAAGCATCAAGAGATTCAAGCAAGTTTCAATCCCTTAGCAAATGAGTAAAATGCCAAAATACAATAGTGTGATTTAATGTATAAAAGTCCCACTGTAATAGTAATGTTTGGCATGCTCTTTTTCGTACTTGAGTTGGGATTTTCTATTGAATCTTGCACAAAATATTTGAACCTAGTTTTTCCATTTACCATTTGAAGGGGTGTAACTAAAGACATTTTCCAAATCTTTGATGTCGAAGATTCAAGTGAGATTTATTTTTCATCACGCTTCACAATCGAAATTGCATTGCATTGAATGTATAGCTTTGGTTGGATTCAAAACAAATTACACATTGAGGTGTTACTATTAATGGTTTCATGGATGCAATGTTAACTTAACCACTATAGAACGTAAATGGGTCAAGCCCAGCTGAGAAAACCATAAGAGGTGGCATGATTGGAAAAATGCTTTTGAAATATATAAAAAACAATCTGAAAATGACCTAATCAAAATTGGGCTAAGATTCATTTTGGGTTCACTAGAAATGTGTTGAGCTTAAAATAAGTCTTTGTTGTAAGATGATTCTTTAAAAAGAAAAAAGGTTGAAGAATATTCTAAATCCAAAAACATTTCAAGAATGTTGGTCCACAAAGCAATTATGGGTTGTAAGCAAGAGAAATTTGTAAAGGGGTGCAACTGATTTGTAACTAAGAGTGATGAAGACCATAATGTCATTACATTCCAAGCAAGGGTTACAAGTAATAACAATGTAAAGGATAAAATTATAGTAATGAACAATATTATACTATCCAATACATGAAGAATACATAATTCATAATATAAATGAAAGTATTAAAAAAAGGTAGGTTCAAGCATAAATACTACCTACATTCAGTTGATTCAATGGTGTAGTAATGTCTCATTTCCTCGTTGTACTTTGTGAGAGATGTTTATAAGTCAAGATTGATAGAAGTAACCCCCAGTAGACCATAATTGCCCTCACAGGCTTTTAAGCCTCCTTAACACAACCATTTTTGAAATGTTTAAGACCTTTATATTGATTTGTACTCATTGATGTGATCTTTTAACTCACAATCCCCTTCTTCCTAAGGTAGACATGTATATGTGTTAGTAAAACAAATGACTTGTCTTCTTGAGAAATTACCAAAGTAGGAAACTATAATATGGATCTAAACCTAAAGCCAAATCTAAGTTTTAGTTGATGTGTCTAACCCAATCTATAACATCGAGTACATAAAAAACTAGTGGAAAAAAGAGAGGGAGAATCAAGGAGTCATCGAGGCAATTTTGTAGATATGAAAGTGACATGACAACCATATAAAGGTGATATGATGGATGTCACATCTCTCTCAAAATATCAAAAACCAACACATCTTAATCTTGACATATACATTAACACGTGCTTAGCGAGATTAATACATTGACTAGTCCTACACAAGAAAAGTATTAGGAAAGGAATACTAATTTCTATAGTATAATTGTAAATATCATTTTTTAATACAAACAATATTATTTTTTTCATTGTTCAACCATAAGTTCAAAATTTCGGATAGAGCTATTGACAAGAGGTGCATAACTAGTATTCCAATAGTGCCAAAAACCAAAATAGGCAAAATGGATGCATTTTTCTCTTTATCGTGGTTATCTACAAATACTTAATGTTTGTAGAGATGGTTATCCCACAAATATGAAGAAAGTGAACTTTGAATTTTAGATGTATTGTAATAAAAAATTTGGTGTATTTATAATGGTGCATGTCCTTTAGATGACTACTTATTCTTTATATTTAAGCAATTAGATTAATGTGAACATGAAATGCTTGTGTTTAGGCATATCATTCTTGACATTTAATGGTCAATATTACATGCAATAACATAAGGCACTTGAACATGGAGCCTATCCTCGTGGATAATGGTCAATATAGCATGCAATAACATGGAGCCTATCCTCGTGGATACAATGCACATCTTTCCCTTGGCTAAGGGGTATTTTATAGCAAAATTTGAAGATGCCTCAGACATAAATAAATTGTTGTGCGAACATTTTTTCAGCTGGGAGGAACGATTTATGCTCATGGTTAAGCCCTAGCATGTTGATTTTAACCCTATTTAAGACTCCATCAGGTTTCCTATATGGGTCCGTCTTCCTAATCTTCCCCTGCATTTATGGATCGACTCTCTGTTTGAGGGGATTGGTAATGCTCTTGGGAAATTTTTATTGGTGGATGGTGATTCTTCTGACATTCTCCACTCTACTTATGCTCGCATTCTTGTGGATATTGATCCTTCTAAGGGTCTTCCTATGGAGATAGTGATCAACTCCTCTAAAGGAAGATGGACTCAGTCTTTGGATTATGAAGGGGTTCCCTTCAGATGCAGAAGGTGTTTTAAAATTGGGCATATGGCTGCTCAATGTGAATTGGGTAAAAAGAAAACTACTGCATCTTGGTGGAACTGTGCTTATGCTCAACACTATTCTGTGGAAAAGACGCCTGTTTCGCCGAAACGTTTCTCCCAGGTGGCTGCATAGGTCCCGCCTCCTCTTGCTGGTTTGGATGTGGCTCATGTATGTTCTCTTGTGAATGCCTCCCAGGTTGATCCGTCACCTGGTTTGGTGGGGGCTGCAGCGTCTCTGGTCTCCCCTGGTGTTGCGGGGGTGGTGGCTGCTAATGGTTCTGTGGATGCTTCTCTTGCAGGCTCTATTGGTATTTTGGCTGCTTCTGCCGGTAGCCATGATCGCTATGGTGTGGTTGATGATCCTCTGCGTTGGCAGGATTAGGCGGCTAGAATTGAAGAGGGCTCGATTACTATTAAAGGAAAAAAATCTAAGTTGTCCTCCTCGTTTGATATTACTCTTCGTTCCCATCAGAAGGGTGCTAAAGGTAAATCCTAGACTTGGATTTGTCTTTAGCTTAGGTTTGCATGAAGGTTGTTTCATGCATTGTTTCTTCAAGGTTGTGGGTGCATGTTGTAAAACCCTCGTTGTGGTCTTGATCTGTATTGTTTAGAGGGCATTTTTAAATATCTTTTGTGACTATTTTGTACAGGGTTTCAGGGCCCCTTCAAAACCTGTATTTACCTCATTCAAAAAAAAACATAAGGCACTTGAACTTCCATACAATGATAGTTAAACTAATATATTCAAATTTCTCTATACATGTCAGCTTAAGCATCAAGAAATTTAAAGCAAGATCAAATCCTTTAACAAATGAGTAAAATGACAAATACTATGGTGATTTGATGTGCAAAAGTTTCACTCTAATACTTGTCATGCTCTTTTAACTACATGAGTTGGGATTTTCTATGAAGTCTTCCTTAAAACATGAACATACTTTTGTTATTTTCTACTTGATAATGTTATTTCTATCATGTTTTAATTTGAACTTGAGTTGGGGGTTTCTATGAAATATTGCTCAAAGTTTTCAATTTAATGTTTCCATTTCCTACTTGCTATTGTTAACATATCAATATCCTTAATAATTCAATTATCTAATAGCAAGGCCACCTCATATTATTTTAAAGCTAAATACCAAATGCATTTAGTTGTCATTAAGCATTGATGTAAAAATGTAATTTTTCTTCCATTGCTTCTAGTCATAAAGAGTTGAAGTAACAATCTATTTATTATTGCATGTACAGGTGAGATTTTGTAGTGCGCGCGTTGTACAAGAATATTTTGCCCCTGATCATGTACCTATTGCTTTTAAACCTTGAATTTTGTATCAAACATGATGTTGCATTAAGTTTTTAAGGAAATAAGATAATTCCAAAGTGGTCAAATAAGTTAACAACACTAATAAACATTCAACGAGAGCATTGCTTGATTTAATGTGTAATTGGAAATATTTTATCAACAATTATGAGTTATTTTTCTTCTTTAGACTAAAAACTTCCTTTTTATATCATTGGCATTCATCAAATGTATGGATTATTCAATCATTGCCTTGGAAGTTTCTATCCTAATCATAAAGCACCTTGTATTGTATTTTATAATGTAAGTGACTTTCATGTTTATATTGAAAGTAAAGAGATAAATTCAAGAAACACACAAATAGGTCTAGAAAAGGATCACGACTAACAATAGCCTTGTGGTGTAGGCATATTACAATTGTGGTAAACCCCTAAAAGCATTTTTTTAAAACAATTTAACATAAAAAATAAAATCTCACAAGCCAACATAAAACGTTCAATCCATCACAACAAAATCATATATCAAAATTAACCAAAGTTTTAATAATGCATTTGCCAAACATAACTAATATAAATAAATTAAAAAGTCAATGTGGCCTTTAATAGGAAGTTGTAATGATAGAAAATTCAGTTGGAGAGTCATTGTCACAAGACCTCTACTCGACATTTGGATCATCAACTAAAATATTCCATCTTGTCATAGTTGCCATCACACCTCATTTATTACCTTCTCCCGTACGGTTAAACAATTACGTAGCCAAGACCAAAGTAGAAAAAGGTTTTATATGGCTAGGGAAGAGGGGATCAATACTTCTCAAAGTGAGTAATGATAGTTGAAACCTTAAAATAGACATGATTGTTGATAAAATCAAAATAAACCAATCTTTCTCTTTTTGGACAATTTTCCTAATAATTTGATAGAGTACCTCTATTGTAAGAGCATTGAGAAGAGCCACCTTCAAGTATGACTCTACTCGCCATGTTCAGATGAGGATTCAGTCTAAGATAAGGGCCCAAAGGGATTACAACCTTGTCTTTGCAAGTAATACACAAACACATCTATGAAATTTTCAATGACCCAATGTTAACACACGCAACAACTCATATTCATGCTAACACAAGGATTCTCTCAACAATGAGTCTAATTTTAATTATGCATGCATGGATTGTATAGAAAATTTGATAGTCTTACTTAGAGAATACATAAAAAGTTTCATCCATGAATACCAAACATCAACAAGGTATTAAAGTTCTTTTTTAGAACAAATAAAATAATCCATGACAACTTTTGTTCACTAGACTTAAGGTCTCTGCCCAACAACATTTACCCAAAAGGTTATTTGCATTTTGTATAGTTTCCCGTGCAAATCAACAATCTCAACATACAAAATCACACGTAAAAAAAAACTCTTTAATCCAATAACTACAAACTTCAATATATTGAGTACTCTCTCCTCAATTGAGCTCTTAATGACTAGCAATTAATGAGGATAATTACAACCTTCCAAATTGTAATTAAACCTCTTGGGGATCACTTCTCAATTTCTAAGAAAAGTTTATAAGACCCTCCTCTACTTGGGACACTAAAAACAATAATACAAGCATAGTGAAAGTGTAACTATTCCAAATTGGAATACCACACTTCAAGAATGAAGACAAGCCAAATTTATACGCATATCAATAAAAATATAATGCACTAGCTAAAAGTAGCCAAGTGGGGCACCATTTTTTAGCATCATTACATCCACACGTAAATGGATTTGCATTAACATGCATCAACATGTAGATAGAGATCACATTTTCCTAAGGCTAATTTATGAAAGTTGGAGATGGATTGGCAACTCTTGATCTATGATGCACTGTAGGTTTACATATTTTCTATGTTGTCATGTGTAACCCCATATTGAAAGAGATATCATAGCTAACCATTAACCTACATACAAGTGGTAAGAGATAATCACTTGGATTCCCACCATGCGGGACATCCAAAATATACGAGAAATAATATGAAAAATGCTTAAAAGTGAAATTATAGAGATTTTTTGAACCATAGGAGCCTAAGCCTTCTATTTCCAAACTTAACAAGAACTTTATTTTTGGATGATGCAAGATTGCATTACCCATAAGATGCTCCTAGATCAGACCCTAGGTAAGAGTCTGCAAGAATAGTACTTAAAAATTAGAGTTGATTGGTAGAATCACCTTTTTAATCTATGGATGAACCTCAACATGTCTCCTCCACTCCCTCTTGTTGTAAAAGTTGAATTTATTTATCTCTATTCATAGCTCCTTTGTTTATCAATATTTGTATTGCTTTTGTATACTAGACACTCTTATGTCAATGAACCATGCTAACTCTAAATCCACTATCTAAAACACAATATCATCTTCAACTCAATCCAATACTATGCATAACAATTTCTCATGTGCAAAATATTCCTCTAGGATCAAATTTATCTATATGGAAGTAAATGAGTTACTCATTGGCTCTTCCTCACATGTATCTCCACCTTTAGTCAAGGTCCATCTTTCTCATCTACACTCATTTCAAATTTGATATTTGCAACTTCTCCTTCCCCACTCTATACCATCTCTAGGCACTCATCATATGCATCCACATGCACTAGTTTCATTTCCCCACGAGCATTCATTTACACCACATACACCACTACCTCATGCCCTCCAAAGGATATACCATTGCTACTTCTTCCTCCTCATTATGAGGATGACTTCTTCTTTCTCGTCATGTTGCTGCTCAAGCAATGGTTTTTCATCTTCTACTTTTTCTCTAATTTCCTTGTTATTTACAAAGAGCATCCATACTTGCTCACAATTCCCCACATTTTCATCTTGTCTTCTTTGTCCAATCTAATGATTATTTTATTCGTGAAAGATAATTTCATCAGTCTTGACGAGAATTGTTTAATTATGATATTGTTATCAAGATTCAACCATGTAGTTTTCAAGTCAAACTCATTGATCCATGTTTTATGACTAGTGGTTCACAAAACCTATCTCTCATGAGAATGAATGGTAGAATTCAGTAGACTTAGATGCAATTAGTTCTAAGTCTGCGATTCTTCCCCATTAGAGACGGGTTCTTGTGAACCAATACTCATGAAACATGGGTTAATGAGTTTGACTTGAAAACTAAATAATAGAATCTTGATAGAATTATCATAATTAGATGCAATGAGTGTAAAGTCTACCATTCATTCTCATGCGAGATGGGTTTGTGTGAACCAGTACTCATGAAACATAGGTCAAAGAGTTTGGTTCAAAAACTACACAATTGAATCTTGATAGGAATACCATAATTAGACTTGTTGTGGAAAATGTCTCCTACTTATCAAGATTTGTCTAACCATTCTTATGGTAGTCATTATGGCTCAAACTAACTCTCATACACATGTAAAAAACACCAATATCCACAAACTAGCTATTGAATGAATTGGAAACACCGCTACCCAATACTTTTGAATTGGAGATGTAGAATTTATAAATACACTCTATTCACTATCCACTTAGTTGAGGATAATCTGTCTTCTATATACCTAATTAGTACACTTCTTTTGGAGATTTTTCACACATACATGTGAGACAATCCAACTCTAATATCGTTTGGCATAATCAAGGATAGGGGACAGATGAATGACGATCTTTTCCTTGCAACTAATAACCAATCACATTGATGAATCTTAACAACCCAATATTAACGCATGCAACAATCATATTCATGCTAAACAATGGTTTTCTCAACAATGGGTTTTAATTTTATTCAACATACAAAATAAACATGCATGAATCTTATAGAAAATTTGATAGTCTTCCATAGAGATTACAACACAACCTTCATCCATGAATACAAAACAACCTTCTTCCTTAGGATTGATAATTAGTGCCTCCATATGCCACATTATGAGGATGACTTCTTTTACATCATGTTGTTGCTCAAGTAATGGTCTTTTATGTTCAATGTTTTCTCTTTGATTTCTTTGTGATTTACAAAGAACATCCATCCTTGCTTACATATCCCCTCATTTCCATCTTGTCTTCTTTATTCAATCAAATGATTATTTTGTTTGTAAAAGAACCTCCATCCATGAATACAACACAACCTTCTTCCATAGGATTGATAATTAGTGCCTCCATATGCCTCATTATGAAGATGCTTCTTTTACATCATGTTGCTGCTCAAGTAATGATTTTTCATATTCTATTTTTTCTCCTAATTTCCTAGCGATTTACAAAGAACATCCATCCTTTCTTACAATTCCCCTCATTTTCATCTTGTTTTCTTTGTCCAATCTAATGATTATTTTGTTCATAAAAAATCATTTTCATTGGTCTTGACAAGAATTGTCTAATTAATTTATTATTTTATTATTAAAAGTGTAACATAAGAAATGGTGAGCAATGCTATGTAAGAAGATCACTTACCAAATCAAATGGATAAGACAAGAGATCTTATATTACATTAGGAACACCCCCAAAGGATTCACCCTCAAACCCAAATCAGATTAGCAAAGCCCAAATAGGATGAAGGGATGCTAATGCTAGATCTAGATTTGAAGATGGAGTATGGGGATTGAGTTCCTTTTATGTTAAGATGTATATGATATGCAAAGCTATGAAAGGAATGCAAACTATGATAAATGAAATGACAACTAACAAGGTACGATATCAGACCCGATGCATAAAAGTAAATGCAAGATGAAAATAAGAAGAATGGACTCACCTTGAAGCTAGGAGAGGAGGAACAAAATTCAAATCTGGAAATGAATGTCATAGAACTGTCGAAATCAAAAACTATTCTAGATCTGGCACTCTGATACCTATAACTTCCGATTGTGAGAATCTCATATCCAAAGGACTATGTTGAACAAAATCGACCTTGTCCAAGAAAGTCGACCTAGTCCCGGAGGCACAAAAACTGATGAAATCTTAAAAGGATCTGTCACTGGTTTTGAAACTCCGGAAATTCAGATATGAAAACTCTGCAAATCTATTCCTGCACACAAGGAGAATGGGAAAATGTTTTGGAAATGGGTTTGCCTTGGTTAAGCCCATGTATAGGAATCAACCTTGAGATGAAATAGAAATTGCATAAGTAAAGTAATGTAAACAAGATAAATGTTAGTTTTATCTTGCATGAAAAACCCTCATGGATGGATGTAGAAAGCAGTCAAATCCACGAAGATGCATGTATGTATGTTTTGAATGTGTTGTAGAATCAAGGATGCCTTCATAAATGCGATTGATCTACACTTTCCAAATCCTAGCTTGAAATCTTGAATGGAGAAGAGAAATGGATCTTCTTGCTTGCTTGAGAATTCCTCTACTTGGCCATCATGGGAGATAAATTTGCATCACTGAGAGAAGATTGCCTTTGCTTGAAATGGAAGAAGACTTGGAGATCTTCAATTGGATGCTTGCCTTCGAATCTTGAATCCACCACTTCAACTGCACAACTTGAACGCTTGATTTCTTGCACTTGATCAATTGATTGCTCTTGAATATTATGGATAGTAATGGATTGTTTGCATAAAGGATGGATGTCAAAATGAAAGGAGAAGACCCCCTTTTATACTCATTTCAGGATTTAATATTGCTAGGATGACCACAAATAAAGATCAGGAAGAAAAACCCCTGCATTGGGCCAAAAGCTCACTTAATCACAATGCCCTTAGAAAAGGTCAAATTGGGTCGACCTTGTCTAGGAAAAGGCCGACTTAGTTCGACCCAGTCCTAGAATTGCTAGATTCAAGGAAGATTCAGGTCTTGGAAAGTGTGAAAAGTATCCAGAAACCAAGGGTCTCTAAGAATCCATCACTCAATGTTGAACGTTTGATAGAGAAGGCCAAAAACCAACAAATCTATAAACCAACCTGCAACATTGATATAAATCCACATTATTCACCACACCAAGGCCACAAACCACCACATGAGAAGTCTTGGTACGTGCCAAAGGTTGAGATTTCACCTTTGGACGAATAAAAACAACATATCTGGCAACCTGAGCAAAGCTTTTCCCATTAGAAGCTTTGCGGAGGGGAACCCCCATGTTCACAGCTTTAGCAGACTTCCCAACAGATTGTCTAGGTGCAACATCACCAAACTCGGTTCCAAAATTAGACATGCCTTTCACAGAAACTTTCGTAGCACCAAGGGACATAGCAGAAACACCCTGCAACACCCCAACATCAACCCCATCGCCAGCCACGAAGGCTCGAACGACATCATTGGTACAAGTATTAGTGGGATTCATTAAAGCAAGAGCCATTGGACAAGTGGGAGACAGAGCCATTTCAAAATTATGATATTGATATCAAGATTCAACTATGTAGTTTTTTAGTCAAACTCATTGATCCGTGTTTCATGAGTAGTGGTTCACAAAAGCCCATCTCTCATGAAAATGAATGGTAGAATTAGGTAGTCTTAGATGCAATAAGTACTAAGTCTACCATTCATTCTCATTAGAGATGACTTCTTGTGAACTAGTACTCACAAAACTTGGGTTAACGAGTTTAATTAAAAAATTACACAGTTGAATCCTAATAGAATTATCATAATTAGATGCAATGAGTGTAAATTCTACCATTCATTCTTATGAGAGATGGATTCTTATAAACCTCTACTCTAGAAACATGGGTCAATGAGTTTGACTCAAAAAGTACACTCTTGAATCCTAATAGCTATATGATAATTTGAGTTGTTGTGGAAAATATCTCCTACTTATCAAGATTTGTCTAATCATTCTAATAGTATTCATTATGGCTTACTCTAACCCATACATTAGTTATATATTATTATTATTTTTTGTATGATTCAAACTAGCTCTCATACACATGTTAAAAAAACCAATACCCACAAATTAGTTATTGAATGAATTGGAAACACCCTCTACCCAATAATTTTGAATTGGAGATGTAGAATTTCTAAATCCCCTCTACTCAATATTCACTTAGTTGAGGATGTTTCCTCGTCTATACACCTAATTAGTACACTTTGTTTTAGATATTTTTCACACACATGCAAGATAATCCAACTCTAATGTTGTTTTTCATAATCAAGGATAGGGGACAAATGAATGACAATCTTTTCCTTGCAACTAATTGTGTATGAGGGAAATGTCAACCTACAATCACTCACAAACAAGAAATCATTAGAGGGTTAGCATCTAAAACCCAAGTGAGATAAAAGCAAGCAAGACAAAACAAAGTATCCTCGTATCATTGGATAGAGCTAAAACAAGTTGCACCCATGAGGCTTGTTTGATTTTCTCTTTTTGGATTGGATGTGGGTGTGCTCTCTCAAACATACAAATGAAGTGGATCCCCAATGCAAAATGCAACTATGAATGCAAGATTTGGGAGCAAAAGAAGAGATTCAAGAGCTAGTATGAGGAACTAGTCTCAAATTCTTCAAATGATTATGCTACTATGATAATGAAATGCAATACAAGAAAGAAACTTATGATTCATTTACCAAATTGATCCTAGCATGTGA
>MU226963.1:3282450-3302059 GCA_018584345.1 Thuja plicata | reverse complement strand
CCCATTTTGGAGAGAATTCTCACATGTGGGTGAGCATTCCATTAGCCTTAAAAAGGTTAGGAATCACCCTTTAAGTATGATTAGAGGACAATTAGGTAGGGAAATATGCTTAGGAAGTGAGGTGATGTGAGTAGATTAGGAGTAGGGTAGGCTTAGGGTACGCTTAGGGTAGGCTTCTAGATTGGATTAATAGGTTGCTAGCTAGGGTTTAGATTATATTTCAAATTAAATTTGAATAAGTCATAGTTTAGAAGAATTAGGAATATGGAGGAATGATAATAAATATAAATTTATTAAAAAGGGGATTTTGTGAGGCAAATGTATTTAAATAAAATACATTAGGATAGTATTTAAGTTATTGATAAATACCAACTATGAAACTATTTAATTGATTGAATTAAATAGTTAGAGGAATAAGAGAGAATTTAATATTAATATTTGTGGATGTCTACACTAATAACCAATAACACTGATGAATTCGAACAACCCAATATTAATGCATGCAAAAAATCATGTTCGCAATTGTAATACCCCTCTAACCCTAATCTATCTTTGGTAATGTTGAAGCTATCTTAGTGCTTCTCTTGTTGACATGTATCTGTTTGAGGTGCTTTTCAAACTCATTCTATGCTAATCTAGTTTGACAATGATGCACTTATCATTTTTTTCCCTTTGTTATGTGGCCACCATTTGATGATGATGATGATACCTTAGGATCTTATGTGTTAGGATGGATACGTGAAAAACATATGTGATTTCTATACAAGTGATTCTTGATATCAATGATTATGATTTCTAGGTCTTCCAAGCGATTAGGTCCTCATATGTGATGATTCTCTATGGTTAGACATATTTGTTCATGATTATTGTTATATCATACTTATGTACTTGTGATATGATAATTTCCTTGGAAAGTTGATTTGGTTATGTGACTAACCCTAATGGATTATGATCTAACCCTTGTTTATAACTGATTCGTGATCTATATTTTTGATGTTATATGTGTGTGTATCTATGATGTGATTTCATGACTAGGGACAAAGTTGTAGTTACTCACCTAGTGAGGTCCACATGATGTCTCGATCCAAGTCATCTTTCTACACTGCCTTCCTTATATATGTATAAGCACATGTACAGTTTGTTTGTGATGCAGGCTTGCAGGTACTAGGCATCGACTCCACCTGGCTTCACAGGTCTGAGCATGCCCTAAAATCCTCAATATTCATTGTTTCAGAGATAGTACCAAGGTTCTTGCAAATGCCTTCCTTTATGGCCATAGGTTTTCTTTTTCAAAGGGTTTCATGCTTGGTCGGGAGTTAGGATTGACTTGCCTTATTTGACCTTGTGATTTTCTTTGTGTTTTATAATTGAGTTTTATGACCTCTTTGGATGGTTATATTTATTTTGAGGCATGTGATTTTATTCTATCTGAGTGTTATATCTTATAATAAGTATAAATACGTAATAATATTAATGTTGTGAGCTATTACTTCATAGTCACATAGATTTTAGTGTCTGGTATTTGACATATGTCTATATAAACATATATGTATATATATGGGTGCACACATATATGGATATGTATATATATAAGTTTGTGGTATTATATTTGCTTGATTGTGGATATTGTTTATGGTGTATAGTTTGGGATTAAAATAAATTATAATATTGTGATAATTATGTGAGCTTTAATATTCTTAATTACTAATTATTAATAATATGGATATGTTACATGTTAATTATATCTTTTATTCCATATTATGATAATAATAAATATGTATATTAATGATTATAAAGTATTCATTATTTAAGTTATATATAGTTGTGAGTTTATAATTATATTGAGTTATGTAATTATACCCTTTAGTTAAGAGTTAGTTGGGGGTTGGTTACCTTTGAGAAATCTATTTATATGGATTCTCTTTTTATTTTGAGGGGAGGAGGGGCTAAAATCTTGAGGAAAGATTGGTTTTACTTTCCATGGATTTTTCTGATAGTGGAGAGGGTTTGAAGGATGCATCTCAAGTTTGGATTTGTCTTCCTCTTTTGTCTCTTTCCTTCTTCGGTTGAACCTTCGTAGGACTTGAGGTATGGATTGAATTTCTTGGTTGCTTTATGTATCTGATAAAATATGGATCTATTTATATATCCTCATGATGTATTATATCTATGCTTTTTATTCCTATACTTATTGAAAAGTTTTGAGTTTTTTGAGAGAATTGTCATGTGTTTTAATAGGGTTTTTAGAAACCCATTTTTGGAGATCTATTATTTGAATAATATAAATTGCATCTAGATTTTTTATTTCTTGATGTTTTGGAAGGTAAATTTAGAGATCTAAAATGGGTATCTCTCTGATTTCCTTTTTAGGGTCGAATTAATTCTCTATTATAGACATTTTGACAGACTATACCAGTCCATTCTTTGTTCTGATTTTTTTGTCAAAAGTATTCGTATGCTACAGGCTGTTATGACCATGTAAAAATCTAAATTTGATATCAGATATGTTCCTTTTTCTTATCCTTCATTTACTATTTGTTTGAAGTATTTTTATTATGTTTTGTGAAAGTTACAACCATTTTAGTGAGGCAGGTCTGAACCCTAACTAGGGTTTTCTATTTTAGAACAGAAGTCATAACTTTCTTCCCTACTGTTGGATCTTTATACAAATTGGATTGAGAGTCTATAATTATGTTATATAAATCTTCACTGAAGGGATTGCTTTTATTATGTGTTTGTTTGGAAGATATGGGTTAATTTTCTTTGATGACTATTCTTTGCATTTAATCCTTATTTGAAATAAATTAGTTTTATAAGATCACCAAGTTTAGGGGTTGTATGCTTATAAGATGTTGATAGGATCATGTTTTTGATTCAATTGGATTATTTATAATCTGAATATGATTTTAATCATGTATGGTTCATTTAGATGCCTCCCTAGTGTTTTGGATTAATCTGAGTGCCAGATTAGGGTTTAGGGTTGTCCAGTGGATTAGGGACAATTGTTGGTTTTCTAAATTCAATCAATTTATTTTGTGGCATTATTATGAATTCCATCATGTTTTAATGTAGTTTCCTTATGCCTTCATAAAATGTATTTATGGGTAGGGAACCCAGTTTAGAGATCCTGCTATTGATGATCATGTCTCAGTTGGTCCTATTTTCCTTATTGTTCATCCTTTTGTGTTGTGATTTTGGGGAAAGGTTATTGCCAACTTAGGAATATCCTAGTTGATACCTCTTGCGTGGACCTTGGTTTCTATCTTCTAGCATGGGGAGTGGACCTCATTGGATCTGCGTGGACCTTGGTTTCTATCTTCTAGCATGGGGAGTGGACCTCATTGGATCTGCGTGTTTGGGTGGTTAATCTTTTTATATCGAGGTATTGTTCATGGTTCTATGAATGGTCCTAGTGCATGCTTCCTTCCAGTATTGCAGTTGAAGACTTTTCTATTGTAGCATGGATCTTGTACTTGATGTAATATGCATTTATGTATTTGTGAGTTCCTGAATAGAGACATATATAAATGATCAATGTTGTAATGTGATGTACTTCAAGAAGTGTAAGGGATGGGTAGATCTAGGTGAAAGGAAAGGGAAAAGATTATATGTTATCTATGCTAAAGGAAAGTTGATTGTGATATTTGATCATGACTCTTTTATTACATAATGTGTCTATTTAAAAAGGAAATGAACTTAGATTTAGTATGAAATATTGTATCTAGGAATGAGGGTGTTATCTCTTAAAGAAAATGGCTCAAAGAATTTATTGTGCAATGATGAATTGAGATAGTATCTTGATTGTAGTATTCAAATGATGGTTATGTTTACTCACTTCCTCTAAAGGTGTATGGAGTATTGAAATACATAGGATATTGCTTATTTTAATGATTACTAATCTCTCTTACCTAAATTCTCAAATGAAAAATGATATAAAAGATTTTGTTATGCAATGTTAATAATGTTTTTGTGGAAAGAAGATATTTGTGTACTTATTGTCATGTTACCTAGTATGAATGTAATTTTTGATAAAGGAACTTAGGATATGTTGAGATATTAAAATGTTTAAGTTATGGTGATGCAAAGAAAATGAAATGTTAATAATGCATATTAGGAATTAAGGATCATTAAATGTTACATAAGTTAATGAATGGTTACGTTAAAGGTTAAATTTCCTAGATAAATTTTAATATGCAAAAGAAGAAGATTAAACCATTTTTTTCTTATTTGAAAGTCATGTGATTTGATAGTAAGCTTGATTGATCAATTAGAGGTATTGAATGCGTATCTTATGGTAAGAAAGGAATATTTACTTGGTGCACTAAAATGAATTTGGAATAATGCAATTTATGAATATCTCACTAATAGATTGGTTCATGTTGTTAAGCAACAGCATTAGGGAGCCTGTGGAGGACATAGGTTGAGTTAGATCTTTAATGATGCTTTATGTTGTTAAGAGAAATTATATTCATGAATTTAATCATCTTTGTAAAGTATTTTTATGTTGGTTGTTCTAAAGAAAATTTAGTTGCAACTTTAGTGGTTAGAATCTTTTTCCTTCTGGGTTCCCTGGCAAGGTGTTACATCAAGTATCAGAGCCCTAGGTTGCCACACTGGGAACTGTGGGACTCGTAGCTCACTTATTTCTTAGTGTCTTGCATAGTTTGATTTTGATTTTATTATTGTATTAGTAAGATACAATCCTAGATATAAGAACTATGTTCTTGGTATTCATGCTACTTTGTTTTACAAAAGAATACCTATTCTTCTATGATTAAGTTGTCTCACATCAATTACTTATGT
Source organism: Thuja plicata (assembly GCA_018584345.1). NCBI lineage: Eukaryota > Viridiplantae > Streptophyta > Pinopsida > Cupressales > Cupressaceae > Thuja > Thuja plicata. The sequence goes on along the minus strand of MU226963.1, from coordinate 3,297,256 downwards.
TTTGTATTCTAGAATTAATTAATGAGTCTCTTGAGTACTTTCATAGATAGTGGATATCTTTCTAATAAAGAAATGTTAATGATTTCGTCATACTTTTATGTCACCTTATTGTTATACTCTTGGATGGACTCAAAGTATTATGATAAGTTGTTATGTACATTAAATGTTGGTAGTAGCAAACCTTACCTCCTAGTCCTACCTCTAAAAATTGTCATTATGAGTTCTTTTTATAGTGATTTCAAGTTACTTAATTGATTTGAAAAGGATTAACACTCTACTTTCCTATAAATCCTAAATTGTTATCATCAATTATTCTACTTAATGAGATCTTATAAGTTGGAATTGAATTTCTTGCATTTATAACAAGGAGTAAGATATTTCCATGGTACTACTCATTCTTATAGATTCAAAATGATGAAGTTACTGCATATGTATTGTAGGTTATTGCAAGGGTTAAAATATTGCATCTCTCTTTCCTTATCCCTATTTTAGAAAATAATTGACAACCAAATCTTTGTATAGAAGGGAAATTTAGGACCTTATTAATTAGGTTGCAACATTAGAATTCTTAAGTAAAAGACCTAATTCCCCAAGGTGGATTTGTTGTTGAAGCCTAGGTAGAGGTTAACTATATTGATTAAATTAGGACCTTTCATAATTAAAGGAATATGTGTTCTTTTGGTACAATTATTGAAGGAAGAGCTAGGGTTGATGTAATATTTTCTTGACTCTTTTGGGAAATTATTTTTTCTTGACATGGTGAATATGTATATTTAGATGAAATATGAATGTTATGGTAAGTTTATTAATGATGTGATTATCCTCCCCAAATTGCAATATAAGATAATTGAGACTTTAGTTGACAAATATTGTTGCAATCCTTATTAATTTACTTCAATGTATTTCCTTATGGGTATTGAAATAATTATGTTAGTAAATACTAGTGTCTTGAAAATGTCTATATGGTTTGATGTTTCTTTCTTGGAGGGATTTATGTTGTGTAATGGAAGTACCTAGATAATTCATTTTAGATGATACTTGGTCCACTCTTGGTGTCCTTGATTGGGTGAAAAGTGCATGTCTATAATGGTTTATAATGATTTTATATGTGTGTAGTACAATTTTATTGTTTCCTTTCCTTCATTAGAACAAATGTGTGTTGATTCAATGAATCTTGAAGAAATAAAAGGGTGACACAATGTATCATTGTTCTTTGTGCCTTATTTTATATAGGTTTAAGTCATCTTGCAAATAGATTTTATAGTATGTGAAAGGTCGAGATTGATATGTGTACATTGGATATTTGCATATGCCCATGATGAGGTGGAGTGTGATTAAATATGTCATTGGTATTTTGTACTAGGTAGAAACAATGTGAATTGTGAAAAGAAAAGAAAAAATAAAAAAATTGAAACATATGGATAAAACATGATGTTATTGTGTACTTCCTTGTGAATGTGATAAAACCAATGCCAGTGCTTATGTTGGGTGTTGTGTATAACCAGTAATTATTTGAGTGCCATGGAGCGGTGCAATACAAGTGCCCATCCACGGAAGTTATGTTTTGGATAAGGGTATGGGAGAACCATACCACTCATGTGTTGCTTTCTTGTTTATTACCCTACTGAGTGCCAACCTATGGGTGTTGGTAAGTTAGTATGTGGAGGGGTAGTAGTGTCACCATTTCCTCGGGTAGTTATATGACGTACGTATAATGGTGGCACGAAGTGACCTTAGCTTCCACTACTCAAGGGAAAAGAGTAATCAATGCTTCCCCTTATGATGAACCTGTACATGTGGTTCATAAGTGTTTATCCCAATCCCCACAGTTCTTGAGCACAATCGAGTACTTGATATGAGCCTCTATGAGAAGATATATGATTTATGGATATGTACATTTCTATGTGGTCTAGCATATGGAGGGAGATTTCTTTTAGCCCATGATATGATGGATACCGTATTCGCACATGTTCTGACATGATGCAATGAATATGATGCTACACCCCACTAATGTTCTGACATAGTGTGAGGTGATGGTGTCGTATTGCTGATGGTAGCAAGTTGAGATTGAGAACATGATGCCACATACATAGTTACATGAAGGCGCATTATATGTATGTATGTTTTCCTACTTGATGCAGAGAAAATTGGATATGTTTGCATGCTTGTAGAGGGCACCCATGGATGCTCTATTGTATAGATGCGGTAGGAATATGGGTGGACCCTAGCCATGTATACCTCTGGCTACAATGATTATCTATGAGAGACATCGCTATGTGGGGCGTGTCCTGCGCGTGCCTACTCCGCAAGGAACACTTCCATGCAAGATATGACCAGAGTGCACTTTCTCCACTTGGTGGTATGGTCATGTCGGGTGTTTTGGAATTCTCAGTCTGTACCATGTGATGCAGGGGCATTACCGAGGAGAACCCCCCATGTCATGTGGGTAGTATTGCCCGGGCCCAACCACATAAAGGGCAATTGCGATAGCCAGATGTTGTTCCCTCCTTCCTCGTGAGGTGGCTAGATATAGTCACACAATGATGTGATGTATAATTTATGGTGATTTTTATCTTTGTTTGTGTAGACCAATAATTTTCTCACCTTTTCCTATGATAGTTTAGCCACAAATTACGAAATTTATCTTGTGTGTAATTTATTGTTGTAACATCTTGGATTCTTCTTGTCTTATTGTTGAGATTGATAATTCTCTTTCTATTAGTTATGAACTTTGGTGGCTAAACTAGCTTATTTTGGCATTTTCTAATGTTGGTCTTGTGTTGTATTGTGATTCCTCACTAAAGACGCATCAGGCAAATTTGGTGAGTGTATACGAGGAAGTAGACGTAGGGAACCCTTGAGGATGGGAGTATGTGAGGTTGTTATGCAACTAGTATCAACTACCTTCCTATGTGTGGTGTCTATTCCTTGGAGGCTAACCACTTTACACAAACAAGGGATATGACACGTGGACTTGTATGGAGGGCCTTTGTGTGAATGGCCCAAGACACCATCAAGACACTAAGTGAGGTATTAATTATGGATTATAGATTCTGGATATAGATGAGACTGGTATTGTATCCTGGAGTGAGAGCTTGTCTAGAAAGGCATATCCATTCCTGATCCTTGTCATGTGTAATCCCAGTGATGTGGACTGATATGATTATTTATAATGCACATTTGGATATGCTCAATGTTTCATTTTAGATAGAAATGTATAATTATGTCATATGCAAGTATTACCAATATGATTGTTTATAATGCACATTTGGATATGCTCAATGTTTCATTTTAGATAGAAATGTATAATTATGTCAGATGCAAGTATTACCATGTTTTATGAATTTTGATTTATATGTGTTGAAAAGAGAAGGAAATTGTAACATTGATATATTTTAAGGAAAATTGAGTAGTTCAAGCTATTTACCTTGGTTCTTACTTTCTAATTAAAGGGAAAGCTCTATTGAGACTACTGTTTGAACAAGTTGAAGCTATCCTATTTGGTGATAATAAAGTTTATTGGGATATTTTTTTTTATGCATAACCATGTTATATGGATTATTCTCTATAAATTGCATGGATCCAAGGATCAGTTATACTTTTTAAATTAGTTAAAATGTGTTTAAGATCTAATGTTTGATGTGTTTCCATTTCATCTTTTCTGACTTCCAGGAGTAAATCAAACCTAAAGGGGGCAGGATGTAATACCCCTCTAACCCTAATGTGTCTTTGGTAATGTTGAAGGTATCTTAATGCTTCTCTTGTTGACATGTATTTGTTTGAGGTGCTTATTTAACTAATTCTATTCTAATCTAGTTTGACAATGATGCACTTATAAATTTCTTTTCCTTTGTTATGTGGCCATCATTTGATGATGATGATATATTAGGATCTTATGTGTTAGTATGGATACATGAAAAACATATGTGATTTCTACACAAGTGATTCTTTGTATCAATGATTATGATTTTCAGGTCTTCCAAGTGATTAGGTCCTCGTATGTGATGATTCTCTATGGTTAGACATATTTGTTCATGATTATTGTTATATCATACTTATGTACTCGTGATATGATAATTTCCTTGGAAATTTGATTTGGTTATGTGACTAACCCTAATGGATTATGATCTAACCCTTATTTATAACTGATTCATGATTTATATATTTGATGTTATATGTGTGTGTATGTATGATGTAATTTCATGACTAGGGACGAAGTCGTAGTTACTCACCTAGTGAGGTCCACACGATGTCTCGATCCCAGTAATATTTCTACACTACCTTCCTTATATATGTATATGCACATGTATAGTTTCTTTGTGATGCAGGTCTGCAAGTAATAGGCATCGAGTCCACCTAGCTTCACAGGTCTAAGCGTGCCCTCAAATCCTCAATAGTTGTTGTTGTAGAGATAGTACCAAGGTTCTCACAAATGCCTTCCCTTATGGCCATAGGTTTCCTTTTTCACAGGTCTACCTTTCAGAGGGTTTCATGCTTGGTCAGGAGTTTGGATTGACTTGCTTATTTGACCTTGTGGTTTCTCTATGTGTTTTAGAGTTGATTTTTATGACCTCTTTGGATGGTTATATTTATTTTGAGGCATGCGATTTTATTCTGAGTGTTATATCTTATAATAAGTATAAATCCATAATAATATTAATTTTGTGAGCTATTACTTCATAGTCACATAGATTTTAGTATTTGGTATTTGACATATGTCTATATAAATATATGTATATATATTGGTGCACACATAAAATGAATATGTATATATATAATTTTACGATATTATATTTGCTTGATTGTGGATATTGTTTATGTTGTAAAGTTTAAGATTAAAATAAATTATAGTATTGTGATAATTAATGCGAGATTTAATATTTTTAATTACTAATTATTAATAATATGGATAGGTTACATATTAATTATATCTTATATTCCATATTATGATAATAATAAATATGTATATTAATGATTATAAAGTATTCATTATTTAAGTTATATATAGTTGTGAGTTTATAATTATATTCAGTTATGTAATTATACCTTTTAGTTAAGAGTTAGTTGGGGGTTGGTTACCTTTGAGAAATCTATTTATATGGATTCTCTTTTGATTTTGAGGGGAAGAGGGGCTAAAATCTTGAGGAAATCTTTCTTTTAATTTCCATGTATTTTTTTGATAGTGGAGAGGGTTTGAAGGATGCATCTCAAGTTTGGATTTGTCTTCCTCTTTTGTCTCTTTCCTCCTTTGGTTGAACCTTCGTAGGACTTGAGGTATGGATTGAATTTATTGGTTTCTTTATATATCTGATAAAATATGGATCTATTTATATCTCCTCATGATGTATTATATATGTAGTTTAATAAATACCTCATAGTTGCTAGTGTTAAATCTCTTAAACTTGTCAAATCATCTCATCATCCTCATCATCAAATTAAGAGATTCCTTAATTCTTGTCTGTGTTTTCTTCATGTTACATACCTCTTCTTAATTACATCTCAAAACTACCAATACATGTGTCATTTTCATCCATTCTATCATTGTCAATTATCTGATTTTGGTTTGAAGTGTTTCTCAACACTCTTCTTTCACATTTGGACTTCCAGATTGTTAGTGCCCTTTCATAAGGAAAAAGTTTGACATCATACCTAGATGTATATAGCCTCAAGAAATTTTCCAAATTCTTGTCAATTTTATTTCTTATCTTTTATTTTAATAACCCCAAAGCACTTAAAACTCTCTCATCCTCCATCGAGCCCAATATCATGTTTTGACATAAATCAATAAGTTTGAAATACTCTAATATTGAATCTCACAAAAAAATTCTTTGACCTAGAATTGTCTAGAGGTTTGTTATTGATCCCTCTTTGTGGGGTCTCCATTTTTTGATATTGTTCCCTAATAGTTCTTGCGAAACCGGCTAATTTCTCTCTAAGAATAGTTTTATTTAAAATTTCATCTGTAGTTTGGCCATTGAATTGGACAGATTTGCAAAACTGGCCTATCAAATTCATTAGATTTCAGCAATAATCGGGTGCATTGTTGAGTTCCCAATATTGAGGAAACATAATAGACATGGATTCAAGCAAATTCACAAGAGGGAATCATTTTCTAATCTCTGTGGAAATAGAAAAGGAAATTTTCTTCAGAGAAGCAATTACAGACTCAACAATCTTGCTAAAATACTCCTTTGTAACACTTACTTCTTTCTTCGTAGGATGATTTCTTGTTTACTTGACCATGGGAATGTAGTACATTGGTATCTCAAATTTGTGCACACTCACACATAACTCCCCATTTGCATTGAACTATAAAAATTATCAGGATTGTTCAAATTTATTAGTGTCTTCCAACTAAAAAAAAATTCATCAGAAAATGTTGGTTGAGATTGATAGAGATTATCGAGCATCATGAATGTCAATTTATGTAGTTTAGCATATTCTACAATACACATAGCTCTTTCTTGGGGTTTTCTTATAAGAAGGTGATTTCCTCTAGCATGGGGAGAAGACCTGCTAATGTTAAGATTGTCTCTATATCACTTAACCTACGAAGCAGGTCAAGAGCTTTGTCTACTATGTGTCGAAGTTCATACATTACTCCTATCAAAGATCAATAATCTAAATAAAATTGATATGTTGGTCCATCAAAAGAGATCCATCTGGTATCAACATCCTCAATGATGTAGGAGCATCTTGGGTTCTTAGCAATCTTGCATCAACAAAAAACATTCATTTTTTTGTTTTCCTATTTGATTAGTCTGGCATTTCTTTCGGGGATCATTCAATGCTTATTTTTAGTGGTTGCGATCCTTCTCATGAGTTCTTGACTTCATTCTTATCACCCTCCTTGGATCTTGTATCATTTGATTACTTAACATTTGAGATCTTTCAAATTCTTGGCGAGATTGTCATGTTCTTCATTTTCCGGACAGCCTTTGTATTTTCTGATCACATGATGGTTTTCACAATCATCAAAGCTTAAAACCTCATTTCTTGATGATGTCACGTGTGTGGCTGACCTATTTGAGGTATCTTGTTTCATTTCTAACTCATTGGATAAAGATCCTTATGATTTTGGGTCCTGGCCTATCTGTGTAATACATTTTCTTGTTAACGGGAGATGTAATCTTTCTTAGCTGACCTGATGGTTGTGAAGGCCTTATATAATCATATAATTGTTTTCCTTAGACATATGAGAGAGAAAGAATAGAATACTATCTTAGCATTTGTAGGATCCTGATCAATAGATCGGATGGAAGAAAGTTTCTACAGAATGTTCATGTAGTTGTTGTTGATTGCAGATGGTTAAAAGATAACTTACAAAAGGTTCTAAATAAGTCTGTAAGCCTGGAATGTATCATTATTTACAATTATTCTTGTAACTGATCGTATGATAAAAATAAGGTTGATCTTGCATTCATTCCCTCTTGTTTCTTTTTGCTTCTTTTGTGTGGCCCTTTTTGCAAGGATTGGTTGAAATCACTGAGTTCCCACTATCCTTGGCTGAATCAAGTGGTATTAGAGCATTTTTTTGCAACCTAGGGTTTTATTGTGGGGTGGCAAAAGAGAGGATCCAACCTACAGTTGCTGAAGATTTTAAAGATGGATAGGAAGAATGCTAGAGGTGGAGTGAGGAATGTAGATCCAGTTGTCTTGGATTTGTTGAGACAAATTTTTGCTAGATTTGAGGTGGTGGAAACTGCTCAGAGGAGAGGACAACATATAGAAGATGCAAGTAATGAAGATGGAGATTAATAGAATCCGAATCAGGTAGGGGAAGGAGAGAACAATGAGGCACCACCGAAATTGAATCAAGAAGAAGAAATCTTCATCAGAGCTTTGACTGATGTGAATAAGAGATATCATTTCAATCCGCCTGATTATCATGGTAATATAGATTCTGATGAATTGATAGATTGGATAACAGAGATGGATAAGTACTTTGAACTTGAAGGATCTAGTGAGGAGAAGAAGGTAAAATATTCTTGTACCAAGTTGAAAGGGCATGCATCCTTATGGTGGGAACATTTACAAACAATTTGATAGAGAAGGGTACAGATAAGATCAAATCTTGGGATAGAATGGTGAATAAATTAAAGGCTAGGTTTTTAACTAAGGATTATGGGGTAAGTTTGTTTTGGAAATTGAAAACTCAAAGCAGAGAGACTTAAGTGTTAAGTGTTATACTGAGGAGTTTTACAAATTGAACATTAGATCAGGCCATATATATGATAATAGTTTAAGGGTGTCAATACAAGATGAAATTAGTTTAATATAGATTAGGAGTGTGGAGAAAGCTTACAAGTGGGCTTTGAAGGCTGAAGAAAATTTGAACAGAAGGCATGAAAAATGGAAAAGAGGTAGAGGAGGAAGATTTCATAGAGGTTGATCTAGTACTAATGTTGGAGCATGTAGATCTTCTATCGATCAGGGTAGAAATGATTCAAAAGATAAGGATAATGATTGTTATAAGAGGAATGATAGGAGTTCATATCGTAATGAAGAAAAAGAAGTGGTGATAGAAGGAATTTTAGTGGTACTTCTTTTAAGTGTGGTGAAGCAGGGAACCGAGCCTTTGAATGAAAACAAGGTAACTTTGAGAAGAAGACAGAGGGAAGTAGGTGAATAGAATTTGGAGATGCGAAATCCACTGGATCACTAAACAAAAATCCAGTAGAGGATGGAGCGATCTTGATGAATCAGAGAATCTTATATCACAAAGAACAAGATAAGGAGCCTTTACAGAGGAAGAATTTGTTCCGAACCAAATGCAAGGTGCAAGACAAGGTGTGCAATATTTTCATAGACAGTGGTAGTTCTAATAATCTTGCTTCGGAGGAGTTGGTTGACAAATTGAAGTTGTAGAGGTTGAAGCACATGAAACCCTATAAGATTGCATGGGTACAAGATAAACACAACGTACTGGTAAGTGAATAATGCCTAGTTAAATTCAAGATTGGGAAGTATTATGATGAAGTATTGTGTGATATTATGCCTATGGATGTGTGTCATATCTTGTTGGGTAGATTGTGGAAATATGATAGAAAATCTATACATGATGGTAGGAAGAATGTGTAAACCATTATTGCTAATGGAATGAAGCAAGATTAGTTTCCTTTAGAAGAACCCCTTAAGAGTGAAGTGTGTACTAGTGCAAGAATTTCTTTAGTGGATGGAAAGAAGTTTTTAGAAGGCATGAGGCATGATAATGTGTGTTTTTCTTTAGTACCTAAGAAGTCTAAGGAGATTGACTCATAGGAGGAACATCCTGATAAAGTCAATAGATTGTTGAATGAGTATGTAGACATCATATCAGATAATGTCCCTGATAGATTACCACTTGTGAGGAGTATTAGTCATTGTATGGATTTCATACCAATGGCTAGTTTTCTGAATAAAGAAGCATATCATATGTCACCAACAAAGAATGAAGAACTCAATAGACAAGTACAAGATTTGTCACAGCGAGGATTGATCAAAGAAAGTATTAGTTTGTGTGTAGTACCTATAGTTTTAGCATGAGAAAGATGGACAATAAAGAATGTGCACTGATTCTAGAGCCATCAATCGAATAATAATTAAATATCAGTTTCCTTTGCCAAGAATGGATGATTTTAGTGGAGCTAGATATTTCACCAAGATAGATTTGAAGAGTGGATATCATCAGATTAAAATCAAAGAAGGTGATGAGTGGAAACTACATTCAAAACAAATGAAGGATTGTATTAATGGTTGGTAATCCCTTTTGGATTGTCTAATGCACCGAGTACTTTCATGAGATTATTGAATGAGGTTCTGAAGAGATTTCTAGGAAAGTTTAGCATTGTGTATTTGGATGATATCTTGATTTTTAGTAAGAGCAAGGAGGAGCATTTGATGCATGTTAGACAAGTATTGCAGACGTTAAGGGAAGAGATGTTGCTAATCAATCTTAAGAAGTGTACTTTCATGAAGGAGGAATTCATGTATTTGGGATTTGTAATATATGTTGAAGGGTTGAAGATGGATTCTGAGAAAGTGAAATCCATTGTTGAGTGGCCTACATTGAAGAATGTTGGAGAGGTAAGATCATTTCATGGGTTAGCTAGTTTTTACCTAAATTTTGTTAGAAATTTTAGTTCAATTTGTGGACTGATGACTGAAACTATGAGAGGAGATAGAAAGGAACTCAAGTGGACACATGGAGCACAAAGAATTTTTTAAATTCCAAAACAAAAGGTGACAGAGCAACCGGTGTTATCTTTACCTGATTTTAATAAAGTATTTCAAGTAGATTGTGACATTGGTGGAAATGCAATTGGAGTTGTTTTAAGTCAAGAAGGAAAAACTATTGCTTACTTCAATGAGAAGTTGAACGATGCTAAGAGAAGGTATTCAATGTATGATCAAGAATTTTATGTAATAATACAAGCCTTGAAAAAATGGAGACATTATTTTCTGCCTAAGGAATTTGTTCTTTATACTGATCATCAAGTATTGAAGTACTTGAATAGTCAAGGTAAGTTAAATCAAAGGCATATGCGATGGGTTGATTTCTTACAAAGATATACATTTGTGTTGCAACATAAGAGTGGTGTGTAAAATAAAATTGATGACACCTTGAGTAGGAGAAGGAATTTTTTGACTAAAATGGAGATTACAGTATTGGGATTTGATGAATTAAAGGTATTTTATGAGAATGATCTAGACTTCATTGAAACTTGGAAATCTTGTAGAGAACCTATTGTTGTAGACAAAAGTAAGTAGCCAGATTATCTTATTTAGGATGGAATGTTATTCAAAGGTAATCAGTTGTGCATACCTAGAAGTTCTATGAGGGATAATCTCATTAAGGAGAAACATAGTGGAGGATTGGTAGGACATTTTGGCATTGATAAGATAGTATCTTTGGTGAGTGACAACTAATTTTGGACACAAGTTCAGAAGGATGTGAGGAATTTTGTTCAGAATTGCAAAGTGTGTCAAGTTGCAAAAGGTCATAGTCAGAATGTGGGATTGTATACACCGTTGATAGTACCGATTAAACCTTGGGAAGAAGGCAACATGGATTTTGTGCTTGGATTGTCAAAGACTTAGAGAGGATATGATAAAGCTTTTTTGGTTATAGATATATTTTCTAAGATGGCACATTTCATTCCTTGTAAGAAAAATACAGATGTAGTGCATGTAGCTAATTTATTTTTCAAAGAGATTGTGAGGTTACATGGAGTACCGAAAAGCATTATTTCGGATAGGGATAGTAGGTTTGTTGGCTATTTCTAGAGAACACTTTGGAAGAAGATGGATACTAAATTGAAGTAAAGCTCTACTTTTCATCCATAGACTGATGGACAAACAAAAGTTGTGAATAGGAGTTTAGGAAATTCGCTGAGATGTTTGGTTGGAGACAAGCTAGGAAATTGGGATTTAGTTTTGCGTCAAGCAGATTTTGCATATAACAGTTCAATAAATAGGAGCACAGGGAAAAAACTGTTTGAAATAGTTACTGATTTTAATCCTAAAGGAGTAGCAGAATTAAGGGATATTAATCATGATGTTAAGAAGAGTGTTGAAGGAGAATATTTTGCAGAGGATATGAAAACATTTCTTGAAGGAGTTAGACATCATTTGGAGAAAATGAACCAAGCCTATAAGAGGAGAGTTGATATGAAGAGAAGGTATAAGGAATTCCAAGTAGGTGATGAAGTAATGGTATACTTACAAAAGGGTAGATTTCATGTTGGAACTTATAACAAGCTGAGGATAAAGAAATTTGGACCTTGTAAGATCTTGAGGAGATTTGATTCAGGGAATGCTTGTGAAGTTGAGTTACCCGAGGAAATGGATATATTACCTATAGTCAATATTTCTACTTTTTATGAGTATCATGAGTCAGAATTCAATAGAAGTGGTGGATCAGACGTGGAACAATAGTATCCTAAGAAGAAGGTGGTTCAGATAGAGCAGATTTTGGATAGCAGAGTTGGTAGAAGTACAAGAGATAAACAATACATGGAGTATCTTGTCAAATGGAAGGACAGACCCGTGGAAGGTTCTTCATGGATTTCTCAAGCTGAGGTTGACCATTTTGGTTTTACTTTGGTCCCAACAAAGTGAGAGGCTCACTTTTCAAATAACCCCGAGTGTCTAATGCAGGAGCATCTTGGGTAATTAGAAATCTTGCAACAACCAAAAACATTTATTTTTCTTTTATCCTGTTTGATCACTCTAGTGTTTCTTTCTGTGATCATTCTATGCTTATTTTTAGTGATTGCGATCCTTTTGGTGTGTTTGTTACTTTGGTCTTGTCTCCCTCCTTGGATCGTGCATCATTTGATTACTTTGCATTCGAGATCTTTCAAATTCTTGGCGAGATTGTCGTGTTCTTCATTTTCTGGCCAGTCTTTGTATTTTTTGATCACACGATCATTTTCCTGATCAGCGAAGCTTGACAGCTCATTTCTCGATAATGTCACGTGTGTGGCCAACCTATTTGAGGGGTCGTGTTTCATGTCCCACTCATTGGATAAAGATCCTTATGATTTTCAATCCTAACCTATCTGTGTAATATGTTTTCTTTTAATTTGGAGATGTAATCTTTCTTGGTCGACCTGATGGTTTTGAAGGCCTTATATACTCATGTAATTGTTTTCCTTAGACATAGGAAAAAGACTTAACATAATAGTAGCTTAGAATTTGTAGGATCCTGATCAATAGATCAGATGGTAGGAAGTTTCTACGAAATGTTCATGTAGCTAGTGTTGATCAAAGATGGTATAAAAGATAACCTACAGAAGGTTTGAAACATGCATGTAAGCCTGGAATGTATCACCGTTTACAGTTGTTCTTGTAATTGATCATATGATAATAAGAAGGTTGATCTTGCATTAATTCCCTCTTGTTTCTTTTTGCTTATGTTTAATGAATCTTGCTGCAAGGATTGGTTGGACCCAGTGAATTCACACTGTCCTTGGTTGCATCACTCAAGAAGCTTGTTCCCCTCAGATATTCCATTAGCAAAATTTTAAAATTCCAAAAATCGTTTGGAACTTTGACATAAGTATGAGAGAGCTCTCTGACTAAATCTTCAACATTTGTTACTAGAGTATACTTGGTCACAGTTTTAAAAGAGAGATTCATTCTATGGGTCATGCAGTGAATGATAGTCAAGTAGGGTGAACAAGAAGTTTGTAGCTTTATGCAAAGACCACTCATATGACTTTGAGGTATAGGAGCATCCATGGCTCCACAAAACATCTAAGATTTATATGCATGTTTTATATTTTTTTTATTGTAATAAGGTCCCATGGACCATTTTGAGATGTTTTGAATCATTTTGTAAGACTTTCATGCTAATTTTCTCCTATGTACTCATTCAAGAGCTAGTTGGTCAAACTATGGCCGAACCCTCCAAAGTGTAGGGATGGAGCAGAATTGTCATTTTTCTTGTTTGTAAGCCATATTTGGCATTTTAGCGTAGTTGTAGGTTCGTAGGAGGTCACTAGGTGGTCAAATGTCAAAAATTGAAAAAGTTGTCAAAGTTGCTTGAGCAACTTTTACAACTTTTCTTGCAAAATTAAGCAACTTGTAAGCACAATGGTCCAATGATTTAAAAATCAGTTGGGATCAGTTGGGATGAATTTAATTTGGCTATTTATGCCTATTTGGGTTGAGGCATAGGCAGTGGTTAAAATTTTGAAGTTGATCAATAAAGAATTGCTCTAAAATTTCATTGTATTCCATGGTTTTCTCGTAAACAGTCATCTTGTACGGCTTTGTATGGATTGGCAAGAATATGTCGGAAAGTGACATTGCAAGCAATTGTTATTTTGTCATTGATGTCAAACCTTAACTGGTGAGACTATTTTAATCTATTTGAGTACCATATCTATTGTTGATGAAGAACATTTAACAAGAAGACCAAGTGAATGGTTGAGTTAAGGCAAATAAAAGGGTACTTGATCAGTTGGCACTCTAGCAAAGTAATTAGTTGTTTATCTTTCAAAGACAAATTTTCTGGTTGTTTTGTGTCGAGCAAGTTTGGCTTGTGCTGAGCGAAGTTGCTTGTGCCGAGAAAAGTTGTTTGTGCTGAGCGAAGTTGTTTGTGACGAGCAAGTTTGTTCAGTGCCGAGCACCAGTGAAATTGTCGAGTGAAAACAGTGATGTTGGCCGACTTACAGTAATTGGATTAATGATGAGATTTGAGATCTCTGGCCGACTTAGTTAATTTTATTGGGATATGTAATGTTAATTAAAGATTGATCCACATCATTTAAATGTATGGGTAACCATAATTAATGCATGGTTTCAAGATTTAATTAGAGACTACTTTGGAGAAGTAAATGTAATGTATGATCTGTTGGATCTGACCTAACCTAAGATCTACGATCTTGATTAAGTGGCAAAGATTTATCTGACCTAGACAGAGAGGTATATGTTAACCTCAAGGGGTTATTCATTAAGTGTGGAAGTGGATGTATGTATGCAAGAGGTTTTTCATAGTTGATTTACTGATTGACATGACCTAGCAGAGAAGGCTGAATACATAAGCAAAGAGTTGCATGTGTGATTTCTTGACGGATTTCCAAGCAGATCAGAAGATTGAAATGATAATGCAGGCCATCCAATAAGTTAGCATCAGAGCTGTAATTGGATCTGAATTTGCAAAGTAAGTTGTATGTATCATATCACAACTGTTGATTACTTTCTAACCATTGTATCAGTTAAAATCCTTTAACAAGGTTGACCTAACAGTCATTTGTATAAATCTTCTAACAAGGTGACATTCAGGTGGAATGTTCTAAGTCCTCTAACAAGGCCACTC
>MU226963.1:3253283-3271720 GCA_018584345.1 Thuja plicata | reverse complement strand
AAATTTATTGTAAAATAAAATTTCAATAATATCAATATAACATAATAATAATAATAATAATAATAATAATAATAACAATAAACAAATATTGCCCCCACAAATAATAATAACAATAAACAAATATTGCACTCACAAATAATAATAACAATAAACAAATATTGCCCCCACAAATAAATATTTTCCTTTAGACAATTTTTTTGTAATTTTGAGAATGAAAAATTAATTAAACCCCTAGCAAAAATAGGGTCAACCAATAAGAAAAAAGAAATATTTTTCAAGAAATTCTAAATAAAAAGCAAGGCACTTTAAACATTGGAAATCATGTTTAATATTTTGCAAAGGCACAATTTTTAAGGCAAACTAATAGCATACTTGAAAACATAAGTCTCAGCCTATAAATAGGCTGGACTAATAAAGAAAAGTTTAAAAAGCCGTGCTAAATACATTGGATGAATTTATACAAAATCAAGCCATTACATGCAATACGTTCGTTCTAGAAGATTGGCACTAGTAATCTAACCATGGGTATAACAAGGGAGTTCATTTCAAAGGATACTTCTACACTAAACTTTGATGATCAACAGCTTCAGAGCAGTGATAGTGGTACAACCTTAGGCATGGCAGAAGATGAGTTTGATCTCACTGGGTGAGGGACAGTGGTGAAGAAGAGAAGGATCATCATGGGCATAAGTGAATGCATCAGGACATGCACCCTTGAACATCAGTGAGAACTGACTAGGCTTACAAGTCTTGGGGCTGTTGTACTGATTAGTGCAGCAGTACTCATCTGTTCTGAATGCCTCACATGCACTCTTACAGGCTACCACATCTCTTCCATGCCTTACTTGAAGCTTTTCAGGACAAGCAAAGTTAGAAAGTGTGTGAATCCTGCAGCCTGCCACAGTACACTGACCAGGGCCTACATGATGGTATCCATGTGGTGTAATGGTCATGGGCAAGTTCATGCCATCTAGTAAACTGAGAGTATAGGAGGAAAGGTCAGAATGAGGGTGGTGTAGTGAGAGATGAGCAAGAGTTGCAGGGGTTACTCCTCCTAAGCCATTGCACTCCAGCCTTCCACCACAGTCTCCTGTCAGGCAGGAGCCTCCACTCCCATGGAAACTGCACCCTGTTCTGGCCCACACTCTGCCATGCCACTCGTTGGGAACATCAATGCTCACATGGTTATGTGTGTTCAGAGCAAACCCACCTCTAGCCAGGACTGGATATCCTGCACTTGGCAACAGTCCTGGCCAAATGGTGAAAGGGCAGTCATTCACAATGGTCAGCTTCAATGGTGAACCACACCTAACCATCATTTCTCTACCTACACAACATAGCCATTGAAAAAAGGTCCATATGTCAAGTCTATTTGAAACAATCTGCTATAAAATTACAGATAATGTTAGCATTAAAGCATTGCAGTTTTAATATTTTCAAGATAAACTGCAATATCCAAGAAATGCACAAAATCTTGACATAAACACCTCTCCAACATGAAATTCCAGTAGCTGTGAATATAAGCCTCAGAACCTACAAGTAGCTCCTGATGAAAATGGGTCTAATGCAAAATGTCTTTGACACAAACATTGCTTCTATATGAAAATCTAGTAGCCATGAATATGGGCTTCAGAGCTCACAAGTGAGCTCCTAATGAAGATGGGTCTCATGCAAAATGCCTTTGACACAAACATTGCTTCTATATGAAAATCCAGTAGCTATGAATATGGGCTTCAGAGCTCACAAGTGAGCTCCTGATGTAAATGTGTCTACTGCAAAAGCTTTGACATAAACATTGCTCCAACATGAAATTTCAGTAGCTGCGAACATGGGCCTCAGAACAACAGAAGTTAGCTCCTGATGGAAATGGGTATAATGCAAATAAATCTTGAAATAAGCATTGCTTTAACATGGAAATCCAGTAGCTATAAATATGGGCCTCTGAATCCACGAGTGAGCTTCTTATGGAGATGGGTATAATGCGAAAACCCTTGACACAGACATTGCCCAACATGAAATTCCACTAGCTACGAATATGGACCTCAGAACCCAGAAGTGAGCTCCTAGTGGAAATGGGTCTAAAATGAAAATGGGTCTAAAGCAAAAAAAAATTAGAAGCGAGCTCCTAATGGAAATAGGTCTAATGCAAAAGAAATCTTGACATAAACACTGCATAACATGAAAGTGCAGAAGCTATGAATATGGCCCTCAGAACCCACAAGCCACAAGTGGGGCTCCTAATGGAAATAGGCCTGGAAGCATACCTGAGCAGAGAAAGAGTAGCAGAGCCAAGCAGAACTTAAACATGAAACCCATGTTTATACCTTCCCACATACAAGTTGAAAGCTCAAACAACATACACAGAATGGATTGTTAGAAGAGAGACTGCAATTTATAAGGGTTTTTTAGGGTTGCTTGAAGAAGCACGTGGTTTTTTAGGGTATTAAGAAATGTTTGTTGGATATAGAAAGCTAGATTGGAATTGAGAAGGTAGAAAGGATAAGCATGAAGCACCTAATCGTGTATTAGGGGAAGGATAGCACAAGTTGAGGAGCAGAAACATTGGGACACGAGCTGTATTATTCTCTGACATTAAACAGATACATTGGCAAAGTTGATGGTATCCACTGCTTTGATCAATTCAAAGAAAACAAAAGGTGATGGTATCCATATTTTCTTTAAATAATAAATTTCAGAGATTTCCCATCGGACCACAGTATTCAGGGTTTCCCACCCTAGATATTTGAGTCAAGATGGTACATGGAAATGTACTAGAAGTTGAGACTCATTAGGCCGGTTCCAGATAGGGTTGAGATTAGCTTATTGATGTCAGAGGAAAAACAGGAGCAGCACAGGATGAAAGGGCCCCACAGACTTGATATGAGAGCCTTGTGTTTAGTATGGGTGTGTTAAGTATTTAGATTAAAAAAAAAAAATTAACACTTGTACTTTTGAGGGGTGTAATGGTTAAACACTAGTAAAATATATATCAAATGATGATACTATGGTATATTTATGGATCTCTATCGCTCTATATTTCTATATACATATGTTTATTTCTAACTCACACACCCTCTCTATCTACATGTCCTATCCCTTCATTCCTATCTTTATATCTTTCTTACTAACACACATAGGCGCTTTGTTCTCCCTCCCTATATCTTATCTTACATCTCTCTTTACCTTTCACCTCTCTCTATCTATATCTCATTTCCTCTATTTCTCTTTGATATGCTCTATCTATCTATCTACTTTTCTTTTCTCTCTCCCTCTTTCTCTCTCTCTCTTGCCCTCCCTATTTTTATCTATATCGATCTTTTCACCTCTCTATCTCTCTTTCTACCTCTCTATCTCCCTTTCTATCGTTCATTTTACTCACTCTCCTCTCACAGCCCCCCTCTCCCCTTATCTCTCCCCATATATCACTATCCCTCTAACTATTTCTTTGGATGTGTTTAAACAATTTCATAAAATCCAAACCACACTTTCTTATATTAGTTTTAATCAAGGTGTATTGTTGGCTCATGTCCTTTGGATAAGTTTTAACAACACAAAATCAAATCACAAAATCCATACCTATTTTCTTATATTAGTAACACAATCTCTTTTACAGACTTCTAATGTATTTGGCACAATGCCATGTAGAAGAAAACTTCTAGAATTGTCAAATAGAATTGACCTGGAATTGGAAAACATGAATTGGTTTCCCTTCTCATTTTCTGCATTTGGTTCCATATTTCTAGAATTGGAATACCAGCTAAATAAAGATTTATTTTTATTTTTTATTTTTTAACATGAATAAAATGTGATTTTTGTTATGTGGTTTAAATCTGATTTTTATTAAGTGATTCAAGAGATCCTAAATTCTACGAGTCTACTCTCTATGCAAATTCAAAATCAGTCCTAACCAATCCTAGAGTTATGAGTGAGATTGCTCTTAAAATGAGCATAGCAGAAGCAAATATTGTGTGCCAGTTTATTCCTAGTGTGTCCACAAGAGAAGTCATTTCTTTGAGGTATATTGTCATGCCTATTCATTTTCCTTGTCCATGCTTTCAAACTCTGCATTCATCTCTACCATAGGCAATGAAATATGTGGTAAAATTCTTTAATGAAAATCCATCCCCTGCCCCCAAGCTCCCAATCACATAGGCAGCTAAAATGCAGCAAAGGTTGTTGAATTTGTTGTGATACCTGCCCACTGCGGCTACTTGAAAGTTCCTGTTGCTTTCAACAAATCTATTTGTTTGCAAACATCTCATCCAATGAATTCTTTGAGGCAGCCTGTCAAACATTTAACATGTTTAGTTTCAGAGCTTTCATTTTGGCCTAGGCAGCGTGGCATTGACGTGGCAATATGACCAGTCATTTATGGCAGGCTTTGATACACATTCATGCGTAACGGCTATCCAGCCATATCATTTGTTTCAGGAGATACACATTCATGGTAACGGCTATCCATCCATATCATTCAATATGGCTGGATGTCAATCGCCCCATGCCCATCGAACCAACTCTGCCGTCAGTCCTTTCTCTGCAAAGTCAAATCAGAGTAGATGCCTGGTGCTTGGTCAAGTCGGAGTGTATGGAGAATCATACAAAAGATTTAAAAGTTAAAAAAAATTGTATAACTTATTCACAGGGATACATTATTTAACCACTACATTATTTAATATGTGTAATGTTATTAAAATTATCATATAATATATAAATTATTTTAAGAGGTATAAAATATTTTTTTTTATTAATATAATGATATAATTTTTAAAAATATATATTTTTATTAAAATATTATAATTATTTTTAATATTTATATCACATTTTTATTTTTAGAGTCAAATTAATTGTTGTTTTTAAGTATTTTAACAAAAATTTAAGAGTTTTTCATTATAGAATGTTTACAATATCTTCTTCCACAAGTCTTAGAAATTAGTAAATTAGATGATACTCGATTTTTTTATTAATAGAATATTTTTTTTTGAAATTAGTTTTTTTAATTTACAATATAGTATATTTTTACGAGCTACTATATTTAATATTTTATTACTATAAACATGTTATTATTATATTTTATTGTTTACAAATTTTAATTACAATATATTTGAACAGTATTATATACTTATCTATATATATTTTGTAAAATCACTAAATTATATATTATATAAAAAATTTAATAATATGAATATTTTTCTATTTCGTTTAGCTCCCTAGGTATGATGATTCACAAATGTGACCTAAAATTTGACTCAAAAAATTTTACAATATGAAAATTTTATTATTATCTATATATGCTTACATATCTATTTATAATATATCCTTTAAAATTTTCATAATAACTTTACCAAAATTTTCATATAATAATATATAAAAAATTAAGTAATTCTATTTTTAAAATAATTATATTTATTAAAAATTTACTAATTTTTTAAAAACTTAAATAATAAGCATTATTAATAATTTTAATATAATATTTATATACTAAATCACAAAATTTTATATGTTATACTATAATTATTATTTAAAAAAAATTTAAGCCTATAAGTAATAGAAAAAATTAGAATATAATGCATTATTAATAATTTTAATATAATATATATACTAAATCACAAAATTCTATATGTTATACTATAATTATTATTAAATAAATAATTTAAGCCTATAAGTAATAAAAAAATTAGAATATAATGAACTAGTAATATTATATTTAATATTTTATTAATATGACCTTTAAAACTAGTAAAAAATAATAGATAGAAAATTTAAAATTTAAAATTAAAATAAAGCACTTTTTAAATAGGAAAAGGTGATGATTTAATATAAGTGTAAATGTTTGAAATTAAAAAATTCTTTTAAACAACATTTGCGAATTCAAAACTCACAGGAGTCAGTTTTACCAGTTTCACTAGTAGGTAACGGTGCAGCATGGGATGTGTATCCAACCATATCGAATGATATGGCTGGATAGTCATATCGAATGATATGGCTGGATAGTCGTTGCCCACATTCATGGGGGACATTCATGGGGGACTTTCCGGTCAAAGTCTTCGCCATAATAAGCCTATCGGCTATAATATAATCAAATATTTTAAGGAATATTTTATATTAAAAAACTTGAGATATCATTGTGTGTGTGTGTGTGTGTGTGTGTGTGTGTGTGTGTGTGTGTGTGTGTGTGTGTGTGTGTGTGTGTATAGTGGCTAAAACTAAAAGCAATAATGGTGCTTTGAAAAAAATATAATTATGAACACTATGGTGAGATGGTGATGGTGGAAAGGATGTCTTTGGGATTTTGTTCAAGATTGTTGGATCAATTATTCAATTGATAGATTTGGATGAAGGTAGGTGGGTTTGAAGAACATGAGTGAGCTCTTAATAGGAGATCATGAGTGAAATGAGGGTAGACTAGGATAAGAGAGGGTGTGTGAAAAGGGGCCATTTCACCTTGATGAGTTAATTGGATGAATGTTGTGTGATTTGAAATTACAACGGGGTATAATAGATGGTAACTTGATTAGGAATGCTTATGTCATAACAAATTGGGTATTGTGCTAATAGTTGCATGTCAAAGAAATCTTCAAATTTGTTGAGCAACTTAAATTTGATGTAGCATAGGAAAAGATGCATCACGTGTGTATAATAAAAATAATTGGTGTTTTGCGACTAAAAGCAATGATGGTGCTTTGAAAAAAGGATAATTATGTGCATTATGGTCAGATAATGGCGGTGGATAGGATGCATTTGGGATTTTGGACTACAAGATCAATTTTTCAATTAAATGATTTAGATGATTGATGGAATTTTAAATTTAAGATGCCCCAAGGGTTTAAGGATGAATTGTAGATGTTGTAAGGATGCCCCATTAAGAGGGTGGGTGGGTTTGAAGAGCATGAGTGAGCTCTTAATGGGAGACCATGAGTGAAATGAGGGTAGACTAAGATAAAAATGGAGGGGAGATGTGAAAAGAGGCAATTTCACCTTGGCTAGTTAGTTGGATGAATGTTGTGTGTTTTGAAAATGCAAATAGGTATAATAGATGGTAACTTGAATTGGAATGTTTTTTCATAAGGAGTTGTGTATTGTGATGATAGGTGCATGTTAATGATTCTAAAGAAGTCTCATGTGAGCAACTAAAATTTGATGTAGCATAGGAAAGGATACATCATAATAAGAGGGACCATGGTGATGTTGTGCCATATGCATGAAGGACTAACTCATGAATGCAAGAAAAAATATAAATAGTCATGATGTTGTAGAAAGCATATTATGAATACACATCATGATGTAATGGACAATGTTATCCTTGGGAGAACATGTTGTGGGTTAAAATTATACATGTATAAAGTCAAGAAATGTGTAGGTAGACAAGAAAAGTTATGTAAATATTTGCCTCTGTAAATTGATAACTAAGTTACAAATTGTTGTGATCGTGGCTAGTGATGAGCTAGAATTGGGAATGATATGTCCCATTACCTAATATGAGAAACTATGAACAAGGACTTCATGAAGAGTATAGTCAAGAAGCAATGTGGGTTTAGTATTTTTGTGTTTAATATGTAATTGTTTTCGTAGGGCCAAAAATGCCAAATGTGTGCCTAGGTTTCTATGGCACATATGTTTGTATGTTGTGGTTGTCAAAGATAAGGTAATAATGAGGTACATGTTAATGTTAAAAGTATTGATTAGGTATAGTTAATGTGTTTATTCAAAAGTATGGAACAAGACATGTGACAAGGCCTGGCCAAAGTTAAAAGGTGATATAGATGGATAATGCAACAAAAGATTAGGATGAAGGATGTAAGTGAAATTACATGCAATAGGTGGGATGGATTGTAATTTAATTTGTCTTTAAGTGCAAAGGATGAATAATAGAAACTTGATTTTATGTATGATGCCCACAAGTGGGTTTTCATCGTGGTAATTGCTAAAGGTTCTAGATAGACTTGGCGATAGTAAAGGGTGATTTTTCTCTTTATTGTTTTGTTTTTATCTTAATTTTTCTTTGGTGATTCTTTTTTTAATGTTTTTTTAACCATTAAAGCATTGATTCCTTAAACATGGAAATTCCTATGTTATTTATTGGCTCATCTAGCTACTAACATTAATGTAGCCAACTTATAATCTCATAATCCATAATTTTAAACTTGAAATATCAAGATCTAACCGATCTAGCTCAAATTTACCTTTCTTTCTCATTTTTCATTAGTGTTTCTTTGATTTTCTTTCAAGATAAGATCATTGATGTTAAAATCTCTAGATTTGATATGGTTTTTTTGTACATATGGTGTAGTTGATTTTAGTGTGCCCTCAAATGGTTTAATGCAATGGTCTTTCGTTCATCTAGGAGTTCTAAATCACAAGGAAGCACAACAAAATACTCATCATCACCAATGAAATTTTGTCAAAGAAGGCACTGTGATCTTAATTGGAAAATTAATTTCATCTCTCAAAACGAGGGAGTACAGAGTAATTGTTATACACTAAATTTTGCACCCTATTCAAGCTCTTGTAGTCTTGATAATCTAGTATAACATGGGAATCACTTTAAGGTTGTGGGACATTTTCTAACTGAAGTGAAGCCTCCGAGTTATAGGCCGGTTCCTCTTGGATAATCACCTAATCTACTCTTTTGACATGAAAAGTAAATTTTGGAGGGGAAAGGGATAGAAGGAATGCTTGAAAGGGAAATAACTAGAAAGAAAATTATCCTACTAGGTGATACACTGAAGGTAACATGAACCATAATACAATGACCAAACTAGCATGAAGATTCTCAGATCTAATAGAACACAATATTTCTGAATAGGCTTGCATAAGTATTTCACAGAGAGGTTTGAAATAGAAAGATTTCACAAACAATAGCTTTCCTAAGGGAATAGACACAGACTGTGACCTGCAAGCAAACATTCACTCCATCAAATAGGCACATGAATGAGACAAAATAACTAGGGATGAACAAAATCCACAGGATTACCTAAATCAAATCACACACAGTAGTACACAAAGATGCTGAAAGAAAGAAAGGCTCAGGAACTCCAATATTTCTCTAATATAAGTCACTATATTATATATTCAGTAAGAGAAGTACATAAGAGGAAAAGCTTGAGGATAGAGAAGATGTCTCAAAAAGCTCTTCCAAAATTTGGAAATCAATAAAAGATTACAACAAGGTGAAAACCTAAGGGCAGAGAAGATGCCACAGAAAATCTTACACCAGCTGGAAAAATCCGAGCTCTAAAAGCTCTCAAAACTACTTATATACATGCTCCTCTAGCACGCAAACTCATGAGTCAATCCAATTCTCAAAAATTATGTTAGGATTAGGATCACTGAGAGGGGGGGGTGAATCAGTGATCTATCTATTATAACTTTTTCTTATTATCTTGAATCTTAACTTTACTGTTTAATTACTGAACTGAATATCCATGCAAGTAAGATAAACATACACAACTCATAACACCAAATATGATTACGGGGAAACCCAATGCAGGTGAAAACCCCGATGGGAATTAGTACCCACAAATATTTTGTACTAGTTTCTTATGATCCTTGTTAGAAGATCCTTAACCCTGTTAGGAGTTGTCTTTACAATGTATGAAGTACAGTGACCTTGTTAAGGGTCGGACCCTATTAGAAGTCTTTTACAATAACCCTGTTAGGGGTGGTGGACTCACTATCCAAGAGCTCACTACTCAAATGGTGAAGGCTACAACCTTCTAGATCTTTGATACACACTGTATCTGCAAGGTGAACTGCTGCTGTGACACTGCTTGTCTGGTCAGTTCCTTTTGTGCATTGATGCTTTAACCTCTTGTTAATCACTAAAACAATCTTGTCTTAACTCTGAAAGCTTCTACTTCAATATATATATCATCAACTTATGACAGATATATCTTTGCTGCTTTTACACTCTGCTCTTCTTTCTTATCTCTGGCTTTCGCAACTTCTCCGATCACAAATGACCTTCTATAAGTACTTCCTCAAAAGAAACGAACATGTCGGCTTTAGGAAACCTTTTACCATCTATCTTGATCACTTAAATAAGAACACAACCCTTCATTAAGTCAGCGCAACATCAATTACAATTGCTTTACTCAAACCGAACAGATGCGTCTCTTCACACAGTCTGCTCTGCCAAATTATCTCTAACTTCTTTCTCCGGATGAATCAAGTCATGCGCCTTTAACCACACATGATTAGATCACTAAAAATAACTAATCCAAAGATGAAATTCCTGAGGATATGTGCAACTTCTGTACCAAAACAATCTCTGTCAGCTCTTTCCATGATCTCTGTCCTGTTCTGGCATTCACTGGCTATACCTCTTTAACTGGTTGTATCTTCTTCAAACTTGTAGATCTGATCATGCTCTCTTAGACTTAGCATTACACATACTCATAATCTTATCTTCGAAGGCACATAGCATTTGAATAACAAATGAACACGCGCTAATCAAAACTATAACAGTCTGTTCCTTGCTCCGTCCTGTTCTGCCCTTTAATGTCTCAGTCACTTCATCTTGCTATAACTTCTTCATACTTGCAGATCTGATCATGCTCTCTTAGACTTAGCATGAATACATATTTACAAGCTTATCTTCAAAGGCACATGCCCTAATTTGGTTGTATGCACATGAACTGATGCTCTGTTCTTCTGGTACTCTGCTAACTGTCCAGTCTTCTGTACTTAGCCAATTTCTGATCTTCTGATAATGTGTGTTGACTCCAAAAATTCATATGACTTTGTTGCCATAATGACAACACTAAATAGAGTCATATACACCAGTATAGTCAACTTGCCAACAAATTAGGGTTACAATAGATCTGCATAAATAATTTAGAAACCCTAAGAGTGTCAATTCTGCTCATGAATGCATCTTAGAAATATCTCAGAAGATCAGATATAGACTTTGAATATCTTTCCCATCGCCATAAATGTGATTAGAGAAATTGGATCTACCCATCTCTCTGTCTGCAACTTGAAAGATCACGCCACCACCATGAACTCTGAGATCAGATCTTTTGAATTTTTGAATTTTAATATTAACGATCACAGGTGGCGCGAAATGCTCGATCAACGACCCAGATGAAGACTTGTTTTCCTGTTTAAAACATGTCCATCGATCTTATCTCAAACTCTAGCCCCTGAAATTAGATCTGATTTAGCCACGTGGCACCCTATCGTGCACTCGCAGCATCAACAAGGAATTTAAAACTTCCTCTGCAAGTAAGCGAAAAAGCCTCTTCTTTTTATCCAGTCGCTTACTCACAGTGTTTTTTTCCTTTTATGTTCAACCTGTGCGAGTGAGCGATGACTAGCTGCTGCTTGAATTTTATCTTTATCGCACACTCACACAACCTTTTGACTTGATCTTTTGTCTTGTGTGAGTGAGTGACAACCTACGTTTCCTTCAACCGCGCACTCACACAACTTTCATTATCAAATGCCAAACATGAGCGAGTGAGCGACGAAGCACAATTCCTTCGATCGCACACTCGCAGAACAATAAGCTTTATGTGAACGGTCCATCATAAGTGAGCGACAACATCTATTTTCCTTAGTCGCACACTCGCAAAACTTTTCTAACTTGGTCTTTAACCCGTGCGAGTGAGCGACTGCATAAAAATCCTTTGCTCGCATAGTCAACGCCTTTCTTGTTCACTGCTAAACTTGAGCGAGTGAACGACAACATACAACTTTCCTTGCCCGCGCACTCACACAAATTTCATTATCAAATGCAAAACATGAGTGAGTGAGTGATGGAGCTCAACTCCCTTGGTCGCACACTCGCGAGCTCGAAGACTTGAAGTGAAACTTCATGGTGAGTGAGTGACAACATCCATTTCCTTTAATCGCACGCTCGCAGAACTTTTCTAACTTAATGCTTATCCTGCGCGAGTGAGCGATAACAACATATAACCTGCAATAGAGACCTCGTCGCACATTCACACAACAAAATTTCAAGTGATTAGATCAGTGAGTGAGCGATGAGCATAAAATTCCTTTGCTTGCACAACTGCGAACTCAAAGGCATAAGGTGAAATTTCATGGTGAGTGAGCGATGAGCTCTTTTTAACCTTGATCGCACACTCGCGAGATGGAAAGTAACATTATGGAAACTATCGTGACTACACAACCACATGATAATCCACTCACTCGTAGAGCTAAAAGACTTCATGACAATTACAACGCAATTGCATGACCGTTAGAGTTTGAATTCAGTGCGACTACGCGACTGAACATAAAGGTGACCGCTGGACAACTTAAAGCATGTGTAGGACAGGAAATTTAAGTGGCAAAAGGTAATGAAGAATTAGAACCGCCACTAAAGACTTAGAGTTTTCTCAAATTTACTTAGGGTTTTATGTATTTAGGGTTAAAAGGTATGAACCTGGGGAAAAACTAGTGACTTAGAAAAATGCAGAGAACCAGATAAAGGCCAGGCAGAACACAGAAACATACAAGCTAGGCTCTACCCTCGTGGGAGCCACATTTTCTCCACTTGTAGCCAAATTTGACAGGATGGGGAAATTTGGATAACAATAAATTTTTGTGGGGGCTAGGTCCATATAGTGGAATATATCTGAATATGTCAAACAAATCTAGCTCGTGATTAATCCTTTTGAGAATTTTAATAAGGATTTAATTAGATGCCTCAACTTGATTGTTTCTCTTTCACCATTGATAATCTGGGTATTTTGGGTGATAGTGTATGGTTCAAGTGCATTCTAGAATTAAATTATTCTATTAATGGAATTTCATGTTATACTTTTTCTGATGTCTAATGCTAAGTGACATGTAAGCATACCTTGTTTTTTATATTTGGACTATAGGCTCTTGACTTGATATTTTGGTTTGAATTGTCTTTAGAAATTTAATTTCAAACAATTTGGATCAACAAGAGTTTAACACAATGAGGAAAACAAATAAAGCATAATAACCACCTACAATAATCAAATGGTTTTTTGGCTTTTAATCCCATTAATATATTTGACTTGGTCATAAATAGTGTTGACCTAATATATTAAAGCACCAACTATGGAGGATTACAAACATAATCATAACCCACTATTCCATTTCTAAAATTATGTAGTGAGTGACTTCATGTCACTAATTGATTATCAATGCATTCTACATTACAAATACTAATCAATATCTTGGTCTATGATAACAAAATGATCCACTAAGGGATTCCTTTATATACTCAAAGGTATGTGAGGTCCAAGTCCATGAATCAATGGTGATATCGTAGTGCCTTCTGTGGTTGCATTTTGTCATTGCTTTATTTTGATATGAGCTAGATTCTATTTATATTATCTTGTGACTATTCATATATTATCCTTTTGTATTGGCATTCATGAGATGCACACAGTCATAGTTATATTATTTTGACCATGTGATATCACTGTTGATGTGGATAATAGGTTAAACTTGTGATTTTAGTGATGATCATATATGCATGATGAATCTATTATGATGTAACATGATGTTATATGATGATATCTGGTTTATATTTTATATGAGGATATATGATTATATTGATCTTGATGTGATTTCCTATTGATTCACTAATGATTGTGCTAGTGGTTACCACAATATGGCAATTTATCATGCTTTGTTATTATCTGGTTCAGGGATTCGATTTATTATCATTATTATCGTAAAATGTTTGACTAAATTCATAGATTAAATGAAATTATCATTATAAGGTTAAATAATGATTAAATATGAAATGGATGATATCTTAACATTTGAATGCATAAGAATGATTACGCTATTTAAATGTCCCTTCATTAGTTTCAGCTTCTAGATTATATGTATATGCACTTCGATTGTTTTATATGTATGAGTAGCTAAACTTAATGTGTGTATGTTGCAGTGATGAGAGGTACCAGACATTGAGTCCATCTGGTTTTATAGGTATGAGCATTTTTTTTTATCCCCGACAGTGATTATAGGAGATAATCACATTGGTCATTCATGATAGTTAGCCAATATAATTCTTGGTTGAGATGATGTATCTTTATTTTCATTATTACACATCTAGTTATCATGTAGGTAAAATCCAAATTACCTTGTATAATTGTGAAAGACCAACAAAGTGTTTGAGCACAGTCAAGTTACCCCTAGTTGTCACAATTGAGTTATTTCAGTTAAATATGATTTTAAATATCTAAATGCTAAAGTTATTATTTACCACCAAATTTGTTGTAAATGTATTTAAATTATTTGTGATTGAATAGATTATGTGTGGGGAGTTCTGAGAAATTTGGAGTTATTTTTATTTTAGCCATTTGGCTTATGGAAAAAGGCTTTAAGGAAATGACTATGCAACCGACAAACCCTCAGTGAATTGACCATTAAAGTGAATTTATTAATTAAATTGAAAACTACAAACAAACTGCTGACTGAATTTCAATTTAATTAATAAATTCACTTTAGTGGTAAACTCGCGGAGGGTTTGTCGGTTGCATAGCCGTTTCACGGGACTGGCTACCCAGCCGACCAAATCTGATGCATGCCATGGCCTTAACCCCCATCGTGCATAGCTCAGTACTTACGCATGACTGCCCACTGACAACTTGTCAGCAAAGACTTCAAAATAATCTGCAGTTGAGATGACAAGACATCCGGGGATTGAGGAAAAAATACATTTAAAATCTATGTTTGTTACTGGATTTTTTTAATGTCTTCTTAACTTCACATATAAAATATTATTAGATGAAAAAATATTAAGTACGTCAACATGGAAGTGAATATATTTAAATAATATTTATTAATTTTTTAAAATAATTTTGAAATAATATTAGATGTGTAAAAATGATTTTTAATTCTTTTAATCTAATTTTTTAAGATAATTTTAAAATTTTATATTTTAATTATGGGAAAATAAAAAAATTTATTATTATTTTTAAGACAATATATTATAATATTTATATTTTAATTAGTCAAACGAATTTTAAAAAATATGATTACCATATAGTAAATTTAGTTGGTAAATTTAGTTAAATATGCACCCTAAATTTAGTTATCTTCATTGTTTTAACAATTATATTTTTGGCTGAAGGAGGGTGACCGGAACTCAGCTTTCTTCCACAGGTCGGCCTCCATACATAAAAGAAGGAACACCATTAAATCTCTAGACGCTAATGGGAGCTAGCTATTGGAGGAAGAAGATATTGGCAATCATGTTGTGGATTTCTTCCAAGACACTTTTTGAAGGCCGACTCGGAATGGGATGGACACTGATTTTGACTTTCTTATGGAAGTCATCCCTAATGTTTTTACTGAGGGTGACAATGAGGCCCTGTTGTCTCAAGTTCCGAGGAGGAAGTTAAAACTATGGTTTTCTCTATGGGAGCCTTTAAATCACCTGGACCAGATGGGTTTCCCCTGACCTTTTTCCAGCACTTCTGGGAAGTTGTCAAATATGATCTTCTGTCTTTGCTTCTTCTTGTGACAGGTTTGCATGCAGTTGTTTTTGGGAGATTAGCTTTCAGCCTAATCCAACATGGTATCAGAGCTCGCTTGCTGCTCGTTGTTCGTGTTTCCTTGAAGCGTGCCAGAAACAGAAGGTTTTTAAGGGTTTCAAAGGTTTTTTATGTATTTTTTATTTTGGGTTTTGTTTCTAGTCACTTTGAGCTCAAACAGACATCTCCATTAAGCTCAGAGCACCCAAAAACCCCAGAATACATATAAAACTTGTCCATTTTGGACATCTGGGCTCTGGAGGCAATTTTTTTTTAGTTTCCAGTGTCGTACGACACAGAAACCGAGAAAAAAAAAAACCTATTTTTTGCATTTTTTTAGCGCAGCCAATGCAAATTTTTTGGGCGCCATCACCACACCACCACAACCAGCTGCGGGTGCCTCCGGCAGCGGCCCCCGCTGGCCCTAGCTCTGTCGGCCCCCGCCGCTTCGGCCCTCGCCGCTAGCCCGCTCCGCTCAGGCGCCGCTCCGCCCTCTGTGCCATTCGGACCCCGCCGCTCCGGCCCCCGCCACCGGCCCGCTCCGCTCAGGTGCCGCTTCGCCCTCTGCGCCACGCGGCTCCCGCCACTCCGCCTGCCCAGTGGGCTTTAGCCCCGCAGGCCCCCTTTTGTCCAGTGGGCAGTCACATGGGTGACCGGGGGCTCCGCCCCAGCCCCCTGCGGCAGTCATATGGCACCTTGGGGCCAGATTTTTTGAAGCCCCAGGGGCTTAAATTTTATTTTTGAGGCCTTTTTGACCCCCAGACTGTTTTTGCTCTATCTTGAGCATACGAGGGTCTTTTTCTGACTTCCATATACCGTCAAAAAGCTCTTTCCGAGAAATTTCCGATGATGGAGGTTGGGGTTTTGGGTTCTGCCTTTTTGACATTGTTTTTTGCTGTCAAAGTCTGATGTCTGCCCTTTGCCTTCCGGGAGCCATATCTGGCTCATCTGGACTCCGTTTTTGGCAAACCAGATATCGTCAGAAAGCTGGTTCAATGAGCTATTCAGTTACAGGGGTATTTTTTCCAAATTTTTCTCCAGGTTCTCTCTCCTTTGAGTTTGGCATCTTTTTCCCTCTGGCAGATTATTTGGGTTCTACAGGTCCTGGAATCTCTTCTTCTGATCTTTCTGGCTCACTCTTCTTTCTGACTTCTGAGCTTGTATTCTTCTCTTCTGTAGCATTTTTTATTCTATAAACGCACTAAGATAAAGTGCTTACTTCTACATTTCTAGGATTTTGAACACCTTGTGTGTGTTGTACTTGCACTCTGTTATAAAGTGCCATGGGGGGTTATGATGTTATGTCATTTTATGCTCATCCACCTTTGTCAAGTGAGCGTACCTTTCACAAAATTAGCCCATGCTGTGTGTCGGTGACACCACCCTTTATCCTGTGCTTGTACTTCTGCTGCACTATTGGTGTTCCTGATTCTTCTTTCTGCAGATGTTTCTGGCATTGCATTTCAGTGTTCCTGTCACCTCTCCCTGTTCAGCATTATGGGGGGGTTCACCTGTTGGTTCTATTGCTTCCTTGGTTCGATTGATCAGCTCTTCAGACATTGTCTTCTCTACCTGGTCATGCACTTCAGTGGGGGTTCCAGCAGTTTCCTCTGACAGAGTTTACAGCTTCATGCTTCGGAGATGCTTATTTCTCTTTCTTGTTCCTTTCTTTGGGACGTTCCCTAGATTGAAGGCTCAGTTTCCTTCATCTAGTTCATTTCTTGTACTTGGGTACCTGATCAGGCCTTGTTGCCAGGACCCATCTTTCTTGCTTTCTGCAGTAGTTTCCTAGGTTTTGCTTCTCCCTAATCTTATCTTAAGGGGGGGTGTTAGAGTAATAGTCCTTTGAGTTATTAATTAAATCATTTTGATCTAATTACTAACTCACCTATTCACTCTAGTTTTCTTTAGCTAACCTTAGGGTTTCCCTTTTAGGGTTTCGTGATTCTTTTATAAGGATTCACCTCTTTTGTTTTACAGATGGAGTTTTTCATCATCACATTATAATCTAGAAACATATCATTAATATATTGTTTTCTTGAGCACATGATGTCTCCTTTGGATTTTTGGCCGCCATAGTTTCTTTCTGTCTTCTGTCTTTGCTTCTTCCATGTGACAGGTTTGCATGCAGGTGTTCTTGGGAGATTAGCTTTCTGCCTAATCCAACAATTTTGTCAGGACTGGTAGTATTCTGAAAAGAATTAATAAAACCTATATTGTCCTTATTCCCAAAGTGCAGGATCCTAAATGCATGAGTGACTTTCGCCCCATAAGCCTCTATAACACTGCCTATAAAATCCTGTCCAAAATTATCACCAATAGGATTAAACCCCTTCTCGGGAAAATAATTAATCCCAACAAGAAGGGGTTTGTACCGGGAAAACAAATTCTTGATGTTGTTATCACTACTCATGAAGTCATACATTCTATGTGTAGTATGAGGAAATCTTCAACTTGTTGGGAGCAACCTCAAACATGAAAGGTTAGTGGGTTAACACACATGATTCATGAAATAAGCATAAGACCAAACATGACTTCATCATAATATCAAGATATAACTAAAAACAAGTAAATTGCACCCTGTTCTACTTATTAGATTTGTTCTTTTAGATTAAATGTGCATGTGCTCTCTCAAACACAAATGAAATATATCCCCAATGCAATGCAAGATTGGAAACAATGAAGCAATTCAAGAGCTAGTATGAGGAACTAGTCTCAAATTCTTCAAAAGGATGATCTAAACTAACTATGGAATGCAAATGCAAGAAGGAACTAAGATTCATTATTCATTAGCCTAGCATGTGATTTCTAAGTGATTTAAGCATGAAGAGCATATGAGTATAAAAACAACTATGAAAATCTAGAGCTATGTTAGCATAATAACAATGCAAAATGAGAGATGAAAATTGAAGAGGAGAAGGCCTCTATTTATAGATTTTTGGGAGAGAAGAGGAGAGCTTGGATGAGGTG
>MU226963.1:3228194-3252836 GCA_018584345.1 Thuja plicata | reverse complement strand
TTTAAATAAAATACATTAGAATAGTATTTGATCATTGATAAATACCAACTATGAAACCATTTAATTGATTGAATTAAATAGTTAGAGGAATAAGAGGGAATTTAATATTAATATTTTTGGACGTCTATATTTTGCCCCTCTTTGACGTGGCGTCGCAAGTGACATTACGTCAAAGACAAGAAAATAAGTTGCCTCAGAGGAAAAGGGTTTCTAGGAGTCGTGCCAAAGCGACGACGGTATAAGGTTGTGCCCCCTCAAGAAAATAACACAACAAATATGATGTTGTGGGATTTTCTTGAAAAAGAACGCAACGGGTAGGAGGAAGACATGGGAGAGAATAAATAGAAGCCTTTTGAAATGAAAACTAAGAATGCAAATGCAAGGATGAAATTAAATGCAGCTAACAAGCTTTGGGGATCCATTTGTGTGAAAAATATGGAGAGCACAGCCAATTTTGATATTGCAAGAGGAGGTATGCATCAGGTGTTAGAAAACACAGATGACATAATTTCTTTGCGTGGACTAGATGCTCAAACAAAAACACACTGCAAAAGACGCATGTATCAGTAGCTACCAGTCACAACGCACCAAGATATAGAAGATCGAGGTAGTGGTGAGTAGGTTTAAACGGACACAAAAAGATAAAATCAATAAAGAAGGCTTTATGACCAAGCAGTCATTCAGTCCAAAGTTCTTGCCATGAACAAGATTGGTGTGATGAAGGATTTGATAAGCCGACACTGAAAGGATGCATCCTGACGGGCAAAGATTGGATTTGATGTGATTAAGAGATATTCACTAGCAATAACGGTGAACAGAATGAGGAGCAAGGATAATTGGTCGCAAAACTGATTTGTTGAAAAACATGATCGCAGTCGCAAGAGTCAAAATGTCACTGAAAATTGAAAAACTGAGCGATGAGGGAAGAAACAAGGGTTTATTCCAATATTTTTGAGAATATTTTTTTTTTTTTGAATTTTTGCACATTTTAAATGTTTTTTGGAATTTTTGACGCATTTAGGCTGTACAATAGGACTAATAATACAAAAATATACAATCAGGAGAAGAAAATGGGTGGGGAAAATTTTTAGGGAAAATGGGGGCTATAAGAGGGGCTAGGGGGCTTAAAGAAGGTCATTTATGAATAACGATTAGGTGAAACTAGATCTTTGGAGAGAAAACATGGCTGACGAAAGGATGCTGGGGCAATTGAGAGAGCGCGTTCGCACACATGGGAGACCCACAGAGCGACCATTACCGATGAGTGACTCGACTGATACCTCGCTTTTAGTTTTGTCAAAGTTTTTAATGCTTTCTGGGTGGGTTAGGGGGCATTTAATGCGGGTAGATTAGGTTTCAGACCGGAGATGTCGGTTCCTAAGCCAGCGTCTATGAAGACGTCTATCCTCGGATCGACGTCTTTGTAGACACAGATCCCCAAACCTGCGTCTTCAAAGACGTCGGTGCCAAACCGGTGTCTTCAAAGATGCTGGACCCAGATCCGCGTCTTCGCAGATGGTGGTCTGGGGGGAAACGATGGAGACGCCGATGTAAGAACCAACATTTTTGGCTGAACTGGCATCTGTGCCCAAAGGGGTAGATGCCGAGGGGAAGGGAAACAAAGGGACCCGGCGGGGGCTGGGGATGGGTCAGCAAAGGACCTAGGGAAAAGATGTCCCATTTTGGGAGGGGTTAGGCTAGGAATAGAAAGAATATGGGCTAACATGGTGGATTTTGAATGTTTGCAGGAGCAGTTCCCACCATTGGGATCTCAGGAGCATTGGCTGCCGACCATGGAGTTGGAGGCCCAGCTTACAGAGGCAGACAAGGGAGTGCTAACATTGGTTGGGTTGGATTATGTGCCCCATTGGCCTAGGCTATAGGTGCACAATGGGATGATGACCGCCTTGATCAAGCAGTGGCAGAGTGATACGACTACCTTCCATCTGCCTACTAGAGAGGCCATGATCACTCTTGAGGATGTGTGGCAGATTCTTCAGATACTGATCCGAGGGGCGATACCACAGTACCGATTAGAGGATAGCAATCATTATATGGAGATTGCGTTTAGGAGACCTATTAGGAGGATCCCTACATATAGAACCTGGGTGCCCTGGTAGCTAGCAGTTGACAGGCGACTAAGGCGAGTAGCATTATTTTTGGCAGGATTGATCGGAGGACGGATGCTGGCAGATTTAGCTGGACATGGATTTGGTATGGGATGGTCCTAGGTACTAGCAGGGATGCTATAGGAGGGAATGAACTATTGCTGGGGGTACGTTGTCCTAGGACAATTTTACCATGACTTACACATGGCTATGTATCACAGGGTGCACAACATGGGGACTGGAGTCACTCTGCTGTTAGTATGGGCATGGGAGCACATTGCAGTGTTCTGACCGATGAGAGTGCGATAGGCTTGGTAGCTAGGAGAGCCGTATGCATGTAGGTACAGGCTGCCATTGAGATATACCTTTGTTGGTCAGACTAGATACTGGTGATGGTTATTAGACAAGATCCAAGTTTTTTGCTGGACTCCATACAAACTTTGTGAGTCGTGGGGAGCGATGGACTGGCAGGCAGGAGTCAAGGATGACTTTGAGGACTTTTTATACCTTTCTTATGTTCAGACTGATTGTTTTCTACTGGGGAGGACCATCCACCAGATAGAGAGATATAGGACATCTAGGGTCATGAGGCAGTTCAGAATGCAGCAGGGGGTGGTGGCAGAGGATGATTTACATCCTCATGTCACTAGGGAGGTGGGCGTGTGGGGGAGATACACTGATGCTCTCATAGTGAGGGCATCTTGGAGGACTATGGCGTGGATAGACTTCATGGCGCGACCAGATGTCATTGACGCAGGTATGACTATAGAGTATGTAGCATGGTGGGCCATAGACACACCCTTATGACTCACAGATCCAGTGTAGGTAGGGGCCCACGAGCAGCTGGCAGGAGACACAAAGGTGGATGATGGGACAACTATAGGAGATGCCCCTGAGACCTCAGCAGCAGGGCAGAGGAGGAGGCCACAGCAGAGACGAGTTTGACCTTGGACAGAGGCACAGGCAGGGATTGGACCAGATTAGGGGCCACTAGGGGATGGGCAGGATCAGGGGATACAAGGGCCACCATAGGGACAGGTACAGGCACCCTAGGTTCCAACATAGGTACAGGGACCACAGGGGCCACCAACAGGATACGTTGCATAGGATACACATGACACTGTTATCGCATAGTGAGACAGTTTGCAGACTAAGTGTGCAAGACTACGGGGGTTACTGGGGATGGAAGAGGTATTGGAGGCCATCCTGCATACTAAGATGACCTGGGTATAGGGGATTTTAGCTGCAGAGACAACACGAGCGAATAGGGCTAAGGGTGCACTTGATACCCTACAGGGCAGGGTTGACTCAGGGGAGTTCTCTAAGGTGGACCTAACCCAGGATGCGACTGAGCTTCGAATGAAGATAGGTACACTTACAGGTCAGCTGGGTACTCTCATCGAGCAGATGGATCAGGCTACAGAGAATATCATTGCATTAACCTCAGAGAGGGATGCAACACAGAGGAGGGTTGAGGCTTATAGGATTGAGCGAGATATCGCAAGGCAGGCAGCCAGTGCAGGTGGTATGGGACAGGTAGTGGCAGAGGCTTTTGCTGCCCACAGGGAGCAGCCAGGGCAGGTAGAGAGGCAACTCATTATCGGGCGTTATATTTTGACTTAGTCCCTAAGGCCTAGAGATAGGTATTCACTGAGAGATTGCAGTCACATAGTACAGGGCGGGCGTCATAGTCTTAGGGATCCGTGGGGATGCCACCATGTCCACCACTAGGACAGGGAGGTGGATCATCATAGCCACTTGCATGATTTATCAGAGGATTATGTGACACACATTTTTGCATTTTGAGATGTACATGTATATCAGCACCGCGGTGCACTGCTTATGTATTTTATTGATGATAGACATTGTACTTATGGACATTTGTTATATATATATATATATATATATATGATCGATGAGGACTCCATGATTTGATGCGATTCTATGCATTGATCTATATGATGTTATGATGAATATGCTTATATGATTACTGACATTGATGCTTGCAGGATGTGATGCATATGTACGACAAATTGTGTATGCAGGATGGTTTTATGCTTATGTATATATGATGTATGACTGATGCAGGGTGGATGATGCTTATATGATGTACTGATGTGTGTGGATGCAGGATGTGATTTTATGATGTATGAAATGTATATGTTGATGTGTAATGAATATGAATATAGATGTAAGATGAATCTAAGGTACATAATGAATCTAAATGAATCTTAACAATGCAAGACAAAAATGGATCGAAATGTTTTAACAATGCAAGATGTAA
This sequence comes from Thuja plicata, assembly GCA_018584345.1. Lineage (NCBI taxonomy): Eukaryota > Viridiplantae > Streptophyta > Pinopsida > Cupressales > Cupressaceae > Thuja > Thuja plicata. The sequence goes on along the minus strand of MU226963.1, from coordinate 3,248,444 downwards.
AATGAATCTAAATAATTTAGCAATGCTAGATGTAAAATGAATCTAAATGATTTAACAATGCCAGATGTAAAATGAATCTAAATGATTTAAAAATGCAAGATGATATAATGAATCTAAATGATTTAACAATGCAAGATGATAAAATGAATCTAAGATGAATTAATTATGCCAGATCCTAAAACTATGCAATTAAATGATGAACTTAATGCAACCGAATGATGATCAATGCAATCTAATGATGAGCCTAATGCAACTGAATGATGATCGATGCAATCTAATGATGAACCTAATGCAACCGAATGATGATCGATGCAATCTAATGATAAACCTGATGCAACCGAATGATGATCGATGCAATCTAATGATGAACCTGATGCAATAATGAACCTAAAATAATATGAAGAAAAACACCAGATGCAATAGATACGACAGATGAAATGGATGAGATGGGACCCATATTTTTGGTGTGTGTCACAATCAACTAATGAACCAGCTAGGAGGACTATGAAGGACCAGGCAGGGAATGTTAGCATGATGATGACTTGGGATGTTAGTGCGATGGCGAGAAGACTGGACATGTCACAAATATACAAGGATCAAACTGAATGATTAATTACACGTGAATAATTATAAGCAATTTATGTACAAAGGTTGTTGTCAAGATTTGATTATATCTTGTTGTTTGATGTGTGCGATAGTGTTGGAACACCTAGGGAATATGGGAAATGCTGAGGTTTTCAGAGATGTGATGATGGCGATGGAGAGGAGTGAGATTTTGATAGATAATGGAATAGTTCACTATGTGTGACGCCTGTTTCCAGGTTTTCATCACCCATACTTGTCCAAGGCGCCTGATTGCCAAATTTTCACCATTGGACGAAATTTTGCTCCTTATTCTCTCTTTTGCTTTTTGATTGTTTTGATGTTTTTGATGTTGTCCAAGTGCCTATTTTCCAGGTTTTCACTGGAACAACCATTTGTTCAGCTTCATTTTTCTATTTTTTTGAGATTTTTTTCAGGACTGTTTTACATTGTTTTTGTACTTTTTTCAGGACTTTTTATACTTTTTATGGATTTTCTCAGATAATTGGAATGAACAACCAGCCGTCAGACATAAAAGTGCCTGAGATGAATGGTGTTGATAGGATCATTCAATGGTTCTCCTTCAGGAGTGGAGAGTTGATATGCCCTAGAATCGAAGCATGCAATAACAACATAGGGGCCTTGCCAGGTGACTTCAAACTTACCTTTCTTTTCCCGATCAGTACCCACTTTCTAATTTTCCTTTAGCACAAGGTCCCCCACTTGGAACTGGCATGGGTGTACTTTCTTGTTATAGTTCTGCTTGAGTCTATTTTTATAGACAATTAGGTGATCATAGGCTTGCTGGTGCTTTTCATCTAGTAGATCAAGCTGTGTGAGTCGTGCTACTTGGTAATCTTCATCATCAACCCGGCCTCTCAGTGATACTCAGAGGGATGGTAGTTTGACCTCAATTGGTAAGATAGCTTCAGCTTCATAGACTAGGGAATATGGAGTGGTGCCTATAGGAGTACGGTAAGAAGTGCGATATGCCCAAAGGGAAAGGTTGATCTGGAGATGGCAGTCACGACTAGTATCATTGACAGCTTTCTTGAGGATTTTGAGGAGGGTTTTATTAGTTGCCTCAACTTGGCCGTTACCTTGAGGGAAATATAGACTGGAGAAACAGTGATGGATATGGAGGTGAGCACACAGATCACTAACGTGTTGATTTTCGAATGGTGTTATGTGATCTGTGAAGACAGTGGAGGGTATGTCGAAGTGACAGACAAAGTGATAGAGGATGAATTTGGATATCTGGACACCTGTAGTGAGGGTGGGCATAATTGCTTCAACCCACTTTGTAAAGTACTCCATTGTTGTGATTATGTATTTGTGGCCTTCAGAAGAAAGGGGAGTAATCTTACCAACAAGGTCAAAACCCCAACAAGAGAAGGGCCAAGGAGGTGCAATAGGTCTGAGGTCCTGTGCAGGAGCATGGATCAGATTAGCATGTTGTTGGCAAGGTAGACACTTCTTGATGAACTCACAAGCATCATGTTCCATTGTAGGCCAATAGTACCCCATACGTAGAAGTTTCTTGGCTAGGACCATTCCACTTGTGAGGGCACTGCAGATTCTAGTGTGTACCTCTTGTAACGCCTAGGCAGCTTCATTTTCATCAAAACACCTAGAGAGCACATTGTGATAGCCTTGATGATAAAGGGTGTTGGCTACGATAATATAGCGGGAAGCTCTATGGATAAAGTCTTGGCATTGGGTTACAGTCAGATGAGGGGATATGATACCATTTTGTAGGTAAGCTTGGATATTGTGGTACCACGGGGACTGGGGACCAACCAAGACACATACGTGATTCGATTAATCATTCTCATAAGCGGGAGCATGAAGTTGCTCAAATAAGAATTTGTATTGCATATATTCGTGAGGAATCTCTAGGATGGAGCCAATTGTGGCCATTGCAGTAATAGCTTTGTTCTGTAAGCATGGTACTTGTGTTATCTGCAAGTGGAGGAAATGCTCTTTCATCTTATCAACCATCTACTTATATGGCGTCAATTTGTTGTCTTTGGTTTGATACTCATCTAGAACTTGTTTGATGATGAGTTGGGAATCACCAAAGACATGTAGAGTTGTGATGTTCCATTCTATAGCCATGTGGAGTCCTGCGATTAGTGCCTCATATTCCACAATGTTGTTCATGTAGGGAAATCCCAATTTGAATGACATAGGGATGTAGTCACCTTGAGGTGTGATGAAAAGTATTCCTGCCCCGGTGCCATGAGCTATGTAGGACCCATCAAATTAGAGTTGCCAAGTAGGTTGCTCTTTTATCATGCATAAATGCTCATCTGGAAATTCTATGATTAGGGGATAGGCATCCACCAATGGGGCTTCTACTAGCTGATCAGCTATGACTTGCCATTTAATGAATTTTCTATCTACATATTGAATATCAAATTCTCTTATCAACATAACCCATTTTTCCATGCGTCCTGTGAGAGTAGTCTTGGAGAGAAGGTACTTGAGAGGATCCACTTTTTAAATGAGCTTGGTTGTATGAATAAGCAGATAGTGGTGAAGTTTTTGAGTGGCAAAGACCACTGCCAAACATGCTTTTTCCATAGGTGAATAATTGAGCTCATAACCCACTAAGGTCCGACTGATGTAATAAATAGCTCTTTCTTTGCCTTCATCATCCAACTGAGCAAGGAGTGCCTCGAGGGCTGTTGTAGTAGTAGAAATATACAAGATGAGTGGTCGGCCGAGTACAAGTGGTACCAAGATGGGTGGATTAGCCAAGTATTCTTTGTTCTTGTCAAAACTCTTCTGACACTGAGGATCCCATTTGAAAGTGTTATCTTTTCGCAGGAGATGAGTAAATGATTGTTACTTTTCTACTAACTAAGAGATAAAATGGTTCACAGATTGTAGCTTTCCTTGGATGCTGCATAGTTGTCAGAGTGTTTTTGGTGGAGGCATTTCTATGATAGCTTGCACCCTCTTTGGATCTATTTTGATGCCTCGTCTGGATACAATGAACCCAAGAAGTTTGCCTGACGTGACCCCGAAGACACACTTCTTAGGGTTGAGCATTAGGCAATAGTGTCCAATCCTATCAAAGATGCATTCCAAAATGTCTAGGTGATCTTCCCATTTTACTAATTATGCCAAGATATCATCGACATAGTCTTCAACAATCTTATGTATCATGTCATGAAAAATGACGGTCATGGCCCTTTTATAGGTTGTCCCAGCATTCTTCAAGCCAAAAGGCATCATGTTATAGCAGAAGGTGCCCCAGGGGGTTGTGAATGTTGTCTTGTGCTGATCTTCTTCTTCAATATGGATCTAATTATATCCAAAAAATCCGTCCATGAGTGACAACATCTCATGTCCTACTGTGAGATCCATGATCATGTCTATGTTGCGCAATGGGAAATCATCCTTGGGACATGCCTTGTCGAGATCTCAGAAGTTTGTACATATCTTGATTGATTTATCAGGTTTAGACAATGGCACCATGTTAGAGATCCAGTTAGAGTAGTCAATGGCGTGGATGATCTTGGCTTGGAGTAACTTCTCTAGCTCTGCTTTGACCAGTAGTGCCACTTTAGGGTGCATCTTTCTAAGCTTTTGTTTGACAGGTTTGATGTTTGGGTCCACTGCAAGATGGTGAACCACCAAGTTGGGGTCTAATCCCAACATATGGGAGTAAGACCATGCAAAATTATTGATGGATTCCTTCAATAAAGTGACAAGATTACTTTCTTCTGCTTCAGTCAGAGATGTTGCTATGTATGTGATGGCAGGATTCTCTTTGGTGCCCAGGTTGATAGTTTTTGTTTCTTCGATGAGAATTGATGACTGTTCAGGCCTGTAATCATGGATTAGAGGAAGAGGAGAGTCTTTATCCTCTGGCGCCTCAGGGAGGTTTTCACCAATGTATACACCCTTTGTTTTTACTTTTTTATTATCAGATAGCGCCCCAGAGGGGCTTTCACTAGGGGATCAATTTTTCTCTTTTTATTTTTGTTTTCTTCTTCATTTTTGCAGCTAAAGTTCTCTTCTTCCCCAAAGTATGCCTTTGGGTCCAGTTTGTAGACTTATGCTGAGTCTTGCCCCCAGTCTTTGCTTTGTTCAATTGCTCCCATAAAGCTTAGGAGCACGTCCTGACTTTGGAACTCGTCAACATGCACGACACTTGGTTGGTCCCAATCTATGAGTTCAGGATGGAATAGGGGAAGGTTAATGAAGAGAATGGAAAGCTGGCGTAGGATAGAGTTTCCCAAGAAGTTTTCATCATCAAAGACATCATCATAGGCTCTCACAACTTTATCTTCCGGGACATATTTGATGTCAGGAATTTTTCCCAGGGAAGGGTAAGAGGCATAAATATTTTTGTTGGTGCCCCCATTCGTGTCAGAGTCCATGCCAAGGCCTAGGTTCTTTTCTTGTTGGGTAGGTATAATAGGATCTTTCATTCCTTTCTCTTCATAACCAAGGCCATCTCCTTGGTTGTTCCATTTTTCTGTCACCAGCTTGTGAGTTACAGGGTACTTACCTTTGAAGTGATTAAGGCATCTTGTGTCCTTGGGTGGTGGATCCTTATAGAGCCATTGGTTGATGTTTGGTGTCATTTCCTAACCATTCAAAGTACCATTTGAGATAAAAGTGGTAGGAACAAATTGTAGTGGGTTGGTTGTCTTCGGTTTTGTCTTTCTTAGATTAGGTTGGTGGCCTTGAGTGTGTGGATCAATTGGCAATGCTCCAAATGTGAAGGCATCAGATAAATTATACTCACCACAACCTTTGTTGTTGATCTTGACCGTGGAAATGGTGGAAGAGAGGATTGTTTCTGGGTCTGAATGGGTTTGAGATGAACTGGAAATAAAGGTGCCAATGTTGATCCTAGGACAGTGATTGGAATATGGGAAGGAAGTTTCCAATACATTGCAGTATGCGAAGGGCTTAGGATTTGCACGAATGGTGATCTCAGTGCCATTATATGGGAATTTGATGCACTAATGGTAGGTGGAGGGGATGGCTTGCATAGAATGAATCCATGGGAATCCAAGGAGGATGTTGAAGGGAAGGTCAAGATCAACAACATGACATATTGTATCCTAGATAATAGGGCCCACTTGGATGAGTAATTATATGGTGCCTTTAGAAGTACGCTCCAGATTGTCATAGGCTTTGATGGTAATGACTTCATTTGTTATATCAGCTTCAGTGCAACCCAACTATTTTATGAATTTCAGTGTACACAGATTTAGGGCCGAACCATTATCTATCATGACCCGCTTGATGGAAAAATCTTTAACCATGATGAAAATATAGAGTGGAAGATTATGATCGGGTTCTTCTAAGGGTACATCTGTTGGTTTAAAGGAGACCCCACAAGATGCAGACAAGTGGCCAAAAAGGTTCTGAAATTCAGTGAGGTTGATGTCGCTGGGAACATGGGACTCTTGTAGGGCTTTATTGGGGATTTATTGAGAGGTGGGTGAAGTGTGGAGGAGATTGAAGATGGAAATTTGGGTAGGAGTATTTCCTAGGTGTTCCAAAATGTTGTATTGGGTACCAGCGGATGGAATGGTACTCGCACCTGCAACTGTTATTCAACCTCGATGAGTGGTCACTGCACATTGGTTATCGACACCCTTGACATGGATGACATTGATAGAGGATTGGAATTGGGATATGCAGCCGATGAGATTATCGTAGTTGATATATGCATTTGTATAATATTTTCTGTCGGCATTTTCACCTTGTTTACCCTTCCCCTGATCGGAGGATTGAGTAGGATTGCCTGGGCCTTTACCTAAGGTGTGTTCAGGAAATGCATTTTGATAGATTTTAAGGCCTACATTTGGCAATGGTTGGGCAGGAGAGTCCACTTCGATCTCTTTGGGGTCGATGAGATCCTGGATGTAATGTTTTAGCTTCATGCATTTGAGGGTGGTGTGTCCCTTAACATAGTGGTATTCACAGTACTCGTTGTCTCTATACCAGGCAGGCTTAGGTGTTGAGTCATCAAACGAATGCATTTTTGGATACACAACTTGGTTAGCTTGGACCATTCTATGGAAGATGACATCTATGGGTTCACCCAAAGGGGTAAATGTGTGTTGTGGAATATTTGAAGCATGGGGCCTTTGTTGTCCATGTGGGACTGATATAGCATTTTTGGTTCATAGGACCTTGGTAGTTGGGTTGATATGATGTCCCTAGAGGGGGATAGATAGTCGCACCTTGAGGGCATGTGTTTTGCTAGTATGTTGGTTGGTGATATGTGGGAGGAGGTTGAGAGTACACTGGCGGTGCTTGCTGGTAAGTTTGGGTAGGTTTATTAGGACCGACTACCACAACCTGAACGTGTTTGGTGTCAGTGGCTCTGTTAGTTATTGTGTTCTTGTTTTTGTTCCAGTACCATGATCAATCATTATTATATTTATCACGTTGGGATTCCTTGTAGTGCTTGATGGCACCGTCTTCTATGAGACCTCGTTCAAGATCCATGCCTTTGATTCAGATGTCTTGATAAGTTTGTATGCAATTCATGCGCATGTGATAAGAAAGCTTAGGATGAAGTTTGTTAATGAATATTTTGATTAGATGTTGTTTGAGGGGTTGATAGGACAACCTTGTAGTAAGCCCTTGTCAGCGCTGAAGGTAATCGACCAGGCTCTCTCCTCCCTTTTGTTTGGAATTATATAGGTCAAGGAGTGAGAGTTCATTTTCGACGTTATGTGCATATTGGGCCACAAAATTTTCAGATAGTTTAGCAAAAGTAGAGACTCTTCCGTAAGGGATTTTGTAGAACCATTCAAGAGCGGTCCCTCCTAAGCTCTTAGGGAATAGTCTCATGAGGAAATTATTTCTATAGGACACTTCTTGACATGCCATGTAGAATTATTTCACGTGACTCACAGGATCTCCCTTCCCCCGATATTTATCAAATTTGGGTGTCTCAAAATGCTTGGGGAAGGGTATGGCAGTGATAGAGAAATCAAATGGATAAGGACACACCTCTTCAAACTTGAATGTTTTAGCCTTTGTCCCTGCTTTTAGCTCCTTGAGAGCATTCTTCATTTCCTCCCATTCATGGTTGATTTATGGGGGAGGATTATTAACCGTGATTGCATGGGTTCCTTGAACCTGATATGGATTAAATGGGGAATATGGAGGATATTGTGGTGTTTGATATGATGGTTGTTGGTCAGTGTATATGGGATGTTGTGGTGGAAGCTATGGCTGAGGGGAATATTGTAGTGGAGGAGGTGGCGACACTTGATAAGGTTGTTGCAACTGTTGGAAGTATGCTTGTATTTGCTGAGGTGTTGGATAGGTGGGATGAGCCTGTTATGCACCTACATAGGGTGGAGGATAGGTATTCTATGGTGGAATGCCCCCAGTGGCTGTAGCAAGGTAATTGGTGTTACTAGGAACACTGAATTGCTATGGTGATGGGATGGTTTGTGATGCAACGGAAGAAGGCATGGCTAGGTAGCTGGCGGAATGAGTTTGTTGTTGCTGCACAGGTTGGATGAAAGGATTAGCAAACTATTGCAGTGGTTGTGCCATGAAGGGATTTCCCCCCTGTGTTTGTGGTTGTGGCTGTGGTGCAACTTGGAGGGTGGACTGTGCAGCTATGAAGGGGTTGATTTGTTGCTATTGCGCTTGGGATATGAATGGGTTGGTAATTTGCTGCTGCGGTTGTTGTTGTTGGGTGTGATGCTGGATAGGTTGTTGCTGCTGAACTGGTTGTTGCTGGATTGGTTGCTGCTGGATTGGTTGTTTTTGTTACTGGATTAGTTGTTGTTGTTGGTGGATTGGTTGCTTCTGTTGCTAGATTGGTTGTTGTTGCTGGATGGGTATTTGGGGTATGATGAAGGGATTGGTAGATGGTTGTTGCATAGGAGGATTTGGATTGGTTTACATCTGCGGAAAAACTGTTGGCACATGTTGCGATTGCATTGCTAGTGGAGTGGGGAAAGTGGACCCTTGTGGATATAAGGGTTGGTTATAGGCATTGGTAGGTGGTATGCCTATGGTGAAGAAAGGTGGAATAGGCATGGAGACTTGGGTGCTTTGATGCTGTGAACTAGTTGTTTCACTTTGAATGGGCTGAGTAGGGATGGGTGGAATTGTGGTTTACTGCGTGTTGACTGGTGGTGGTGGTGGAAATTGTGCTACAAATGTTGGGAATGTTTGTAAAAGTGGAGCGGTCGTGAACTGAGGAGGTGCTTGCGTAGTGATAGGAGGTAGTGTTTATGCTACCGATGTTGGATCAAGAGGTGGGGCTCCTAAGGTAGATGAAGGTGTCGTGTGCATGATGGAGGGTGGGATGGAATGTTGGACTACTTGTGCAATAAGAGTTCCCACCTATAGGGCTCACTGAACTGGATCAAGAACTTTGTTTCTAGTGGGATGAGGACATTCCCCTAGTAGTGTCATAGGTCATGTGACAAGTGTGGGTATAATCCAAGGTGGGAGTTGAAGTCCTTGTTGCTGAATGTCCAAAAGTACTTGATTATTGCTACGTCCACTCATGGCGTTCACCATGTGGACATGTCTAGATGATTGATAAATTTTTCTATGGTACTCATGGTAGGCGTCTTATTAGTATCTACTCAGATGTGCTCAATTTGTTCGTTGGGCTGAGGTGCATAAGTAACCATGACGTTAGTGTTGTCATTCGCATGATTAGATGAACTAGCGACAAGATTAAGGTCCATGTTCTTCCTCTTATTAGTGGCTAGTGTGATAGGTGACATGAAATGACTACCTTAAGGGGATATGAGATGCAATATGTGATGCAAGGATGTGCCTAGGAAGCTAAGGATGATGGTGCTAGGACTAGGATGCATCTAGGATGATGAATATGTTCTTAAGGATGACTTGATGTATGCAAGGATTAAGGGTTTCTTTCCCTAGTGTAAGATCAAGAGGATGTGATTGTCTACCTAAGACAGACTTGTGGTCTTCGGCGGACGAGATTCTCTATCAATGTGAACCAACCTTTTGATCAAGGTGATAAGGTTAAAAAGGCAAAGGGGATTATCCTAAAAAATGCTTAGTAAAGGACACTTAAGGATGGGGTTTTGATTAAGATGTAGGTTTTTAAGCAACTCAAAAGGGGATGCAATACCAAGTGAGGGATGTGATTAAGGATGCCTTGGATGATGATTTGGATGATGCTAGGTTGACTAGGATTGGATTGGTTTATGCTAGGGTAAGTGTGTGATGTGATTCTAAATATGACAACCTAAGGGAGGTCCTAAAAATGCAAGCTAAGTGAGCTTTAGAAGAGGAGGAATGTTCGTTTGTTGTGGTAAACCAGCTAGTCATATTGCTCAAACCCAACAAAAGCAACATTTAGATGATATTTTCCCATAAAGAGAGCAATCTTGCTGTTGCATATCACTTTGTCAAATTATTCTCATTTATGGGTTTCTTGCTTGATGGAATCGACTATGTGTTGGTACTTATTAGCCTCTAGGGTTTTATTCTTCTATTCTTTTTGTACAGGTGGTAACAGAGTTTTTACCTTCTTATGCTTCTTGGAATCGATCATGTCCTATAAATAGATCTAATTTTGGATGAATAGTTGGAGGTTTTAGGACATATCTCATAAAAGACCAAATTCTAAAAATTGTAGCTCACAGTAATCTGCAAAAGGATGTTGTTTTGATGATTTAGCAAAGGCTTGATTTCTGTATGATTTTCAATAGATTTGTTCCATGGCAAGAACCAATTTCAACACAGTCAAATCAGAAAATAACAAGCATGTGTCTTGAAAATGATCTGACAAGGGACAAAGCAGCCTTGAAGGATACAAGCAAGTGACAAATTTCATTTGTTGGGTATTCCGTTGTGTTTTGGATTTGTCAATGTCATTCAAAACACTTCAAGCACACATATACCTAAGGAATTGGCTTCGAATGAAATATTATAGACCCATTGCTCGGTAGTCCTTTAGCTCACATAATAGTGTCACCCCCGAAAGGGCGCCTGTGTTTTTGTCTTTTTCCAGGTATTGTTACCATGCTACGAAGATCTCTTTTGCAACACAATTCCTTGGGACACATATGATGGGGATCTTGGGGGGAGATTCTTCCCTCCCCTCACACTATAATAAATCATTGTTCAGAGGTGAATCAGGTAGCTTATATTCTTAGAGTGTTTAGTAAGTGTCTCTGTTTGATTGTATCCTCTATGTCCGTGCAAGAACAATTCAGGCGTATAGCCCCATAGAGCATCTTGATAAAAGTGGTCATGTAAATATGATTGAGACCGCGAGGCCGCACTTAAGTTAGACAACAGCCAAGTATAAGATCAAATGCTAATCGACTCCCGAGGCTTTAACCCCAAAGAGTAAATTTGATTAACATGAGTTAGAGTGGTGTGTCTTACACCTCGTTCTCATGTGGGTCGTTCCTGGGAGATTTTTCCCTCAACCGGCAGGCCCAACTAAAGGATTAATTTGAAAAACATGGATTGGCGATGAGAGGGGTCTAGATTTATGATTTTCCCACAAGGGGAAAAGAGCATACTCTCCTACCCAATGTCATTTTCTCCCAAACATGCAAGACAAGTTTGTTCTTTCCCAAAGATTTATTTGTTTAACAGAAAGCAAGTGCTTCTAGGTTTTTGATCTTCCCAAAAGGGAAGAGAGCATAATCCCCAAACACTTGCTTCAGATTAGACAAAGAAATCTATCTAATTAGTCTATGTGCCTAGAAAAGATTATGACAAGCACGATCATTTGGTTGATTTTGATTTTTTTTTGAGGCAACCTGCAAGACAAACGTGAGTAGTTTTTGAATTGATTTCTTTGGCCCGCAGTGCTGCAAGACAACTGATTAGTAGTTTCAAAATTTTAATCTTTGACAAGCGTTATAAATCACGAAACCACTCAAAAAGTTGTTAGAACATGACAAATAAAAAAGAAAAAAAAAGTTGTCAGAGCGCAGACGCTGGTTCAGGGCGCAGATGTCAATTCTGTGTGTTATCTCAAAATGACAGAAGCATTAAAGTAAACCAGAAAACATAGAGAACTAGAACAAACAATATACTAGTGTAGACGCCGATTTGTGAATCGTAGACACCGGTTAAATGCAAATGTTGGCTTGTGAATCGCAGACACTGGTTTATGAACCCACGTTTCTGCAGATGCCGCTGTAACTACAAGCCCAAAAAAGATAGCAAAGACAACAAAAATAATTAGTGTTCTTTCTCTTTTAGCTCCGATATTGACCAAAAAAAACCTATGCTGAAACTTTTTAACCCTTAGAAACTGATGTGCTTTAAATATTTGTTAATAATTGTTTCCTTAATAAAATTGTGCCACTATAACTGCCTGTAAAATGGATTTCTGCTAAAAAACATAATGTTATAACATCAGAAGGCAGTAGGAAACACAATAAAGTTGACAAATTAAAAGGTGGGTTTATGAAATTTTAAGCAAAATAGGTCAAGTCAGAGACCCCGATCAACGAAGTGAAGACGCCGATTAACGCAGATGCCAAACGACGGTTTAGGAAGAACCGACGTTTGCGCAGACACCTCTTCGTGGATAAGAGATGCCAATCTGTGAGTTTGGCAAATTTGAGAGAAGAAAGACAAGAAACTAGAAGGATTTTAGGGAGGTTGGTCCCATCGGGCGTGCCAGAATGTAGTATGAGGAAATATTAAACCTGTTGGGAGCAAGCTCAAACATGAAAGGTTAGTGGGTTAGCACACATGATTCATGAAATAAGCATAAGACCAAACATGACTTCATCATAACATCAAGATAGAACTAAAAACTAGTAAATTGCACCCTAGTCTACTTATTTGATTTGTTCTTTTAGATTAAATGTGCATATGCTCTCTCAAACACAAATAAAATATATCGCCAATGCAATGCAAGATTGGAAACAATGAAGCAATTCAAGAGCTAGTATGAGGAACTAGTCTCAAATTCTTTAAAAGGATGATCTAAACTAACTATGGAATGCAAATGCAAGAAGGAACTACGATTCATTATCCATTAGCCCAACATGTGATTTCTAAGTGATTTAAGCATGAAGAGCATATGAGCATAAAAACAACTATGAAAATCTAGAGCTATGTTAGCATAATAACAATGCAAAATGAGAGATTAAAATTGAAGAGGAGAAGGCCTCTATTTATAGATTTTTGGGAGAGAAGAGGAGAGCTTGGATGAGTTGGCATCTATGTGGCATCCACATAAGAGCCACATAAGGGACACATAGGCTTGAGGGGAAGGCCAATTTTAAGTCAAATATGACAATAAATATTTAGTGGCTCAAGAATTCCAAGTGGGGGAAAAAGGAGTAAATAGCCTTAAAGAGGAATGGGTGCCCATTTTGGAGAGAATTATCATAGTGGATGAGCATTCCATTAGCCTTAAAAAGGTTAGGAATCAACCTTTAAGTATGATTAGAGGATAGTTAGGTAGGGAAATATGCTTAGGAAGTGAGGTGATGGGAGTAGAGTAGGAATAGGGTAGGTCTCTAGGTTGGGTTAATAGGTTTCTAGCTAGGGTTTAGATTATATTTCAAATTAAATTTGAATAAATCATGGTTTAGAAGAATTAGGAATATGGAGGATTTTTAATAAATATGAATTTATTAAAAAGGGGATTTTGTGAGGCAAATGTATTTAAATAAAATACATTAGAATAGTATTTGATCATTGATAAATACCAACTATGAAACCATTTAATTGATTGAATTAAATAGTTAGAGGAATAAGAGGGAATTTAATATTAACAATAATATTAATATTTTTAGACGTCTACACTATGGATAAAGGGAAGAACGCTGGTATGGATTTAAAATTAGACATATCCTAGGCATATGATAAGGTACTGTGGAAATTTTTGTATGGGGTGCTTAGGAAATTTGGTTTCCATGATAATTTCATTAGAATTATAAAGGTGGTGGTGGAAATGGTTGAATTTGCTATTCTGGTCAATGGCACACCCTGGGGGTCCTTTACTCTGGAAAGGGGATTACCTCAAGGGGACCCACTATCCCCATATCTTTTCCTTCTGGTGGCAGAGGTGTTGGCTAAGAAATTATTGAGACAGGAAGGAGTTGGATCTATTGCTGGTTTTAAATTGGCCTCCACTCTTCCCCCATAAGTTTTACAATAATTTGTGGATGATACATTCGTCTTTGGGAAAGCTTGCATTAGAGAAGCTAGAGAATGGAAAGGCCTCCTGAATAATTATGCGATGGCGTCTGGTCAAGTGATTAATTACAACAAAAGCAAAATTTAAAACTTCAACACTGAACAGAGGACACAAATGAAAATTATGGAATGTCTTGGCTGTAAGGGAGCTACACTCCTGGATACTTATCTCAGACTCCCGCTCACGGTGAAGGAGGTCTCTGATGAATTTTGGAACTCCATATTGGAAAAAAATGCAGAAAAAACTGGCTGGATGGAAAGGTAAGGTCCTTAGCAATGCTGGGAAACTCTAATTGCTTTCAGCAACTCTCCAAGGAATTCCTATTTATTTCCTGTCTCTTTTCAAAATAAATGATAGAACGGTGGAGAAACTATAAAAAATATAGAGAAACTTTCTATGGTCGGGGACGAAGGAAAAGGCTACAATGAACCTGGTCAACTGGGATACTGTCTGTCAACTGAAGTTGGTGGGAGGTCTGGGAGTGAGAAAAATCAAGGACCTAAATAAGGCTTTGATAACTAAAGTGGGCTAGCAGATTTTTAGAGGAACTTCTGGTTGGAGTAGAATTATGAAGGCCAAATACTTTTCCAATGACCAATTCCCCTATGGTCAAAATTTACCCTCCGGCTCAAAAAATTGGAATTTCATTTATAAAAGCAAAGGAAATCTTTTCAAAGGTTTAAAATGGGTCGTCAGAATGGCACCCAGATTCATTTTTGGGAAGACTGGTGGGTGGGGGAAAACCCCTCGGATGGGAAAAGTTTGGACTCATCAAAGATAAATTGATTTCTCACTTTGGAGGTAAAGTCAGCGACTACATCTCACAAGATAAGAAATGGAAAGTTCTTGCTAATGTTTTTCAGGATCAGACTCAAGTGTCACCCTATATAAGTGAAATTCAGAAGCTACTTGATGGCATCAGGATTCCTATATCCCTTGTTGAGGACAAAGCCATTTGGTGTCATTACAAGTTGGGGGAGATCATGGTGAAATCTGTGTATCTAACTAACTTAAAAGTTGTGGCAGATGAAAAGAGCTGGGGGAAAGTTTGGATCCCCCAATTAATCACCAAAATCAATTTCTTCTGGTGGATAGCCCTCCATGGTAAAATTCTTACGCTAGATAACCTCTAGAAAAGAGGAGTTCAATTGGTCAATAGATGTGTTCTATGTAAAATACATGCTGAGACTGTTAACCACATCCTTATACATTGTCCCTATGCACCTCTGGTCTGGTCCAAAATAATGAGAAATTTGAGATTGAATTGGGTCTTCATGGAGGACTTGGACCAATTTGTTTGCAACTGGGGGAACCTCGTGGAGCACCCGCTTATCAACACCCTTTAGAGGATGTTACCCCCCCATGTTTGTTGGAGTCTATGGAAGGAAATGAATAACCGAGTGTTCAGAGGGGAGGAAAAATATGCTGATGGGATGACGAGGATGACTATGAATCTACTGAAGGACAACCTTGGTACTTGCTGGTGGAAAATTGCCCCTTTCCCTCCAAGGTGTTTGATTGTTCAGTGGCTAAGGATTGGCAGATGCCTCCCTCCATCTATGAGTTTGATTGCTCTAAGATTGTGGTAAGAAGGAATACCAAGTGGTCCGCCCCAGAGGAAAATTTCACCAAACTAAATTTTGATGGAGTTTCCTCCAAAGGATCTGCTGCAGGTGGAGGTATCTTCAGAGACAAAAATGGCAAAATAATCATTGCTTATGAAATAAATCTCGGGACAGGATCAAATAATGTGGCAAAAATCTCTACTCTCTTTTGGGGCCTAAAGGTGGCAGTCACTTTGGGAATAAAAAGGTTGGTCATTGAGGGCGACTCTAAAATTATTATTGAAATGGTCAAGGGAAAATTTAGAGCTGGTTGGAGGCTATCTAATCTGCTGCAGGACATCTGGTCAATGCTCCCTAGATTTGACGATTTCAAAATAAAACACATTTTCAGAGAGGGAAATGTGGTGGCTGACAAGCTAGCAGCCATGGGTCTTAATCAGCAGGGCTTAGGGTGCTAAAGAAATTTGGGCTCCCTTTCCAAGTAAACTGCCTTGCTTGTCGAAAAAGAAAGTAATTAATCTATGGAGTACAAGGATTTTTTTGATTGGATGAGAGAGGCGGCGGACAAGATCACAAGGATTGGGGTGAATTCAAATTTTAAAAAAAGTTATGGGGAAGGATTTTAATATTAATAGAATTCTGAAAAGATGGGCTCTTAATGCCAATTTTGGAAAAGTATAAGTTTTTTGAAAATTGGAGCTGACATGGGGAAAAAAATGAGTCTGAAAGAGCTTGACAAGATGGATGGGTTTAAGTGGTACTAATCATGGGAAAGGCAATCATGTCATGATACATGAAGGCTTTGCTATCACTCCAGCTAACCATGTGTTTGGTACTTGCCAACTCATAAAGATGGCATATATTGTCCCCACCTGGTTATTCTCCTTATGCAATTCTGCCCTCCGGTGCTGTGATTTTTGTGTTTTCCGCAAGAATTTGGTTAAGTGGGTTCTGGGCAGAGGTGCGAAAGGTGGAATGTTGGTGGAGATATAGGAAGAAGTGAATCTAGAGTATAGCTCCGATATGGGTGGTGACATGGTGCAGGTTGAACCTCCTAGAATTGAGGATGTGTTCCTCAAGAACCAGTGTGCTATGACCTACCTGAAGGAGGGTGGTTTCTATCCTTTCATGGAAGCTATGGGAGGCTTCCATGAGATTATATCCATGCAGCTGGTGAAAACTTGGATGGAGCATAGTGTTACAATTAATGGTATTACCTTTGAGGTAAATGAAGAAGTTATAACCCAGTCTATGGGGCTTTCCACTGAAGGGAAAAAATGGAAAAAGATAACTAAGAGCCATGATGATTTTGGTAAGATGAGATTCTTCAAGAAATCGGAGGTCTCAGTTCCAATCTGAGGAGGGTTCAAAAGGGAGGCGCTGCCAAACCCGTGGAATGAGGTATGCCTCATCCTTATGAAGTATATTACCTTGGAAGGCCGCTTTGGCACCTGCTACAATCACCACTTCCCACTACTAAACCACTTTTGGTATAATGACGCCATCTCTTTCCCCTTTTACCTACTTTACTCCCTCGAAGCTACAGTCATGGATGCTAGGGAAAAATTAAAAACCAGGCAGAACTATAACATTCTTCACCAAGGGCTTATTCTTCGCCTATAAAATTTCCATCTTGCCTTATGCCCCCAAGGATTGTCACTATACAAGGCATTACCACACCGTATGAGGAGGTTCCTAAGGAGGTGATGGTCTCCCAATCTAACCCCTCTTCTTCCTCCAAAACCCCATAAAATCTAAGAAGATCAAAGCGGGGTCCATGGGTGGAACCCAAATCACTTTCAATTCTGAGGAGGAGGAGGAGGATGATAATGATAGTAGACGAAGGTCCCACAGAATTGAAACCAACACCCGCTACAAACAGGAAGCGGTTAGGAAGAGGTACCTTGAAGATGAGGAGGAAGAGGAAGATTTAGAGGAGGATGGAAAGATGACATACACCAATGGGAACACAAAAAAGGGGAAGAAAAGCAAGATTAAGGAGTGTGAAAAAGGAAAAAACCCCCAGGATTTGGACGGGCAAGAGAAGAGCCATGAGTCACCCCAAATTTTGGCCAGCTTCATTCTGCCCACCATGGATCTTTCTAAGAATAAATTGTTTGAAGACAAGACCGAGGAATCGCATCCCACGACCCCCTTGCCAACGGACCCCCAGGCGATGGTTGAGAACCCCAAGGTCAGTGGGAAAAACAAAGATGAGACTCTGGAGGTTAAGGAAGCAAATACTGAGAGCGTGTTGAACGCAGTGAGTGAGCTTTCCCAACTTTAGAAGGATGTTAAAGCTCTTCAGACCTCCTCCCTTGATCATGTCTCCAAGAAGGATCTGCGAGAGGTCACAAAGGAAATTAAAAAATTAGGTGAAAGCTTCAACAAGGTGTCTGGTTTCGTGGTTAAGGTTATGCATTCAACTGCAACCACACTCTAGCTGCAACCACGCTCCAGCTGCTGCAAATGGTGAAGGTGAATACTCTGGGGGAAGAGCACAAGAACAAGAAGCTGTTCCAATTCCTCGTGCAGGATTGGTTCAAGTTGCTGCTGGACAGTGGGGGTAAAAACCCTAAGTAGCCTTCTTGGTTTTCCATGCTTTGCTTTTTTGTTTGGATCCGTTGGCCGACCACTGTGGGCCTTTTTGTGTTTCTGTTGAACTTATGTTACTGGTTTGTTGTTAATTCCTACTTTGCTGTTAAACTTAATTACTTTGATACTTACTTCCACAGACTGGTTACCAGCTTCAAAGTGAAGCTGGGGTCTGTTAGGGGTAACAGGCTGGTTACCAGCTCCATGTTGGAGTTGGGGCCTGTTAGTTTTAATTTTTGGTTTTTGATTTTAAAAAAAGGTATTGGCTGAGGGTATGGTGACCTTGGTGGTGTTCTGGTAGTCTGCACTTCTCGTGCTGGCTGTGTCTGTTCAGTCAGCCCCCTTGTCTTGGCTGCTTTTTTAATAAAAAACAATTATATTTTTGGAATAACCTAAATAAATTTTTTTCCTTTAATTTATACTAATGTAATTGATGCTAATTATAAACTAAATTTATAATTAAATAATAAATAAAATATATATTTATATAATATTAAATATTAATCTATTAATAATATTTATTTTGTAAAATTTAATTGATTAACATAAATAAGACCATACTATACAATTAGAAAATCTATAAATTTAAATCAATCTTAATGATAATAAATTAAATCAATCTTAATAATAAGAAATATTTTTACTAAATAATAAAATAAATTTTTATTCTATATATTAATTTATTTAAGAAACACTTTAAATAATTTATATTACATATGCAAATACATTTATATTGCTTTAAATACTATATTAATGCTATTTTAATTTAATAAACATTATTGAATATATATTTTTAAATATTTACTATTTTAATAATTTAATAATAATTAAATATAATATCTTTAAAAATCATATCATCACACTTTATCTATTACTATGTCAAATTTATTGAAAAAACATAAAATAACTTAATAAATAGATTAATTATCAAATACTCTTGATTAAATAAAATAACACTAAAAAAATTATTTATTAAAAGTTTTAAAAAATTTTCTTAAATAAGATTTTTAGTTAAATATTCATTTATAAAATAGCACTCAATTGTTTATTTATTATATTTTTATTTATTCAGTTAAATAATTATTTACTTTATTATTCATAATAGTAAAATATATATTTTCTGGCATAAGTTCAAATATTCAAACTTAAACACTATATAAACATATCTTCAAGAAACAAATAACATTATAATATATTATACAAGTTATATGTAGTTTGATGAGATATTATTAAATTATCAATCATGAACATAAGTAGAACAAAGTTAAAAAAAAAAAGTTAACTCTTTCATTGTATCAAATATAAATTTCTATAACATTACAAAAATAATTATGAAAGAGGTGTTTAATATTTTCATTGAAGTTTTGAATTAGCTCGGTTGTCTTCTCGTGACAAGTTGTCAGTGGGCAGCGTGCGTAAGTACCGAGCTATGCATGATGAGGGTGAAGGGCATGGCAAGGCAAGGCAACGTCTAAATAGCAAACTAAAACGTTTGCACCGAACATGTATACACCATAATACCATACCATCATACATGGTACTGTTGTTTTTGTCCTTTCACCTGCGCCAGCGTCAGTCATATGAGTGTCAGTCTGGCAGCGCAGTACAAAGGTATAATTTCTTAATTTTTATTAAGAATTGTATTATTAACAAAGTATTATTATTGAATATAATTTTTTAATTTTTACTTATATTTAGATATATTAAATAAAGAAATCATGAAAGTATTATTATTTTTTAATTATATAGCTGATTTGAGTTATTAAATAATTATATTATAACATTTATAATTATTAATTGTAAGTTAAAAATTATAGTAAATATTTTTTACATTTAATTTTTTTAATTTGTATTATTATTTTTATGCTAAGGCGTTCTTTATATGAAGTTTTACATTTCATTTTCATATCAATGGTGTACAATACGCTAGAGGCCTTGCAAGACGATTGAACTAATAAGAAGCGTTGATTACATATTGGTGAATAACCTTAATTCTTGATGACACGGCTTGAAAAATTCCTCCCGCGGTCCCACCGCCATTATTCTTCACTAAAATTTAGCTTTAGCAATTCACCTACGATTTTTTACTAAACATTAATGTGGGTACGCTGAAGATTAATAATAAATATCATGTTTAAGTTTATAAAACTATGAAGGCAAAAACAAATATTTTATTTTTAATGGAAAGTTATTAATCTTTTATTAATTTGTAAATATTAATTTATATTTAAAATATGAATTTGTAAAGATAAAAGTAAAAACTAGATGTGTTATGTACATATAATTAATAATTTATACATTAAATAAATATTAAGTATAATATATTAGAATTTATTT
>MU226963.1:3213121-3228094 GCA_018584345.1 Thuja plicata | reverse complement strand
TGTTATGATTAGTTTTAGCTGTATAGATAGAGCTTAAAATTGGGTTTGGGTTAAGTGTTAGGATGAGGTTAAAATTAAATTTATGGTTAGGATTTAATTTTGTTTACAATTAGCCTTAGGATTAGATATATAATTAGACTTACGATGAGGATTAATATATTAACCAAAACTTAATAAAGTTTAGGGTTCAATTTATTTGTATTAAACAAGATATGGTAAATTAGAGTTTGGCTTGGTTTACTATTAAGCTTTGACTTGGTTTATTATTAGGGTTAGGGATTTATTTGGTTTAGGTTAAGTGTTAGGATGAGGGTTCAATTTCATTTAGCACTCGGACAAGATTGAGTTAAGATGATGATTAGGGTTCATTTTGATTTAGTCTTAGGGTTAAAGTTAGATTTGTTTTGGGGATAGGATTAGGGCTCAATCTAGGCCAATGCTAAATTAGATTTAGGATTAGGGTTTATTTTGTGTTACAATTCAGTTTATAGCAGTGAATTTACACCAAATTATTTAATTGTATACTAAAATTATTATTATTATTTTATTGTCAAGGACATAGAAGTTATAATTATAGCGATGTTCTCTTTTTTGACTAGTGATTTGACGACTTATGACCAAAATAAATTATTAAATATAAAATAAAAATTAATTTGTAATGAAAAATTTAAATGTAAAATATTAAATTAGATACAATCAAAGAACTAAAATATATAGTAATAAAAGAAATAAATAAAACCCACAAATTAGTAAAGAAATCAAGTTAAAACTATATAATTACATAATAATAATACAAATTAATAATACTTTGATAATTTCTTTATTTAATATATCTAAATACAAATACAAATTATATAATGAAAAAATTAAATGTAAAAAATATTTATTGTAATTTTTAACTTACAATTAATAATTATAAATGTTATAATATAATTATTTAATAATTCAAATCAACTATATAATTAAAAAATAATAATACAAATTAATAATACTTTCATGATTTCTTTATTTAATATATCTAAATACAAATAAAAATTAAAAAATTATATTAAATAATAATACCTTTGTTAATAATACAATTCTTAATAAAAATTAAGAAATTATAACTTTGTACTGCGCTGCCAGACGACACTCATATGACTAACGCTGACGCTGACGCTGGTGAAAGGACAAGCAGAGCAGTACCATGTATGATGCTATGGTATCATGGTGTATACATGTTCGGTGCAAACATTTTAGTTTGCTATTTAGACGTTGCCTGGCATGCATCGGATTTAGTCGGCTGGGTAGCCAGTGCCCTAAATGCTAAGGTTATTATTTACCGCCAAATTTGTCGTAAATGTATTTAAATTATTTGTGATTGAATAGATTATGTGTGGGGAGTTTTGAGAAAATTGGAGTTATTTTTATTTTAGCCATTTGGCTTATGGAAAAGGCTTTATATTTTAAAAGTGAGCTCATTTTTATTCACTTGGCAATTTTGAATTGCCAATTTGGTCTCCAAATTTGTCTTGGAGAAAATCATTTGGGTAGTCTCTCGTTGGATTCATGCTTGGATTTCTACTAGTTGTCGATAACCTCGTGGCCTATCACGGGGTGTGCTCTTTTCCTTCTTCATTTTGGTGTTTTCTCCACTTTGAGGTAGGAAATCTCATATCTTCCTTGCATTTCAATCTCATTGGATTTAATTTGTTGTTGATAGTATGTGGTATGGTTTTATTATTTGTAGTTGGAATTTTAAATGGGATTTTTACATATTATTATTTATTCTGTCATTGTTTTATGTGTGGATGGAATGATACTTTTATGAATTTTTGTGATTTTGTTCAGTTGAGAACCAATGGGTTTTCTCGATTTCATGAAATTTCAGGTTTGAATTTTTTTATGTTTTTAGAGGTCCATTAATGGTGATGGCCCCTCTGGTTTTGGCCACATCCCCACTGATGAGGAATAACCTTCTCAATCGGGCATCCCCATCCTTGTTACACACACAGCCAATCCTGGATCACCACCTCCTGCGCATCCATCTTCATTGCACTACAAATAGGCGAGCATGGTCAAAAAGAAAACCACGACCACTACCCACCACAAAAATCCTTCCCTTTTGTTCATATCCAGATAAATATTATCCTTCTACCTTGGGTTGAGTGCGTGTGCTCACTAAGAAACTGTGCCAACTTGGAGGATCAAACCATCCCATCTCTCCACTCGGTATGAGAAGATCACAAAGTCTATTTAGTCAATGGCGTAATTAGAAAGGAAGTCTACATCTCTATTTATCTTCATTGAAAACATGTTTAATTGTGAAGTCCATATCCTCCAATAAATCCTGTTTGTTTCTCGGAATTGATGAGGAATTGTCTTGTCCGAATTTGGGAATTGTCCAATTTAGTGTTTGGTTCCAAATAAAAAATTAGAATAGGTTTATGCGAATTCTAATTTTGGACCATTTTAAGCATTCCACAATTCCCCCTCATACCATGGAAATGGAATTGAAAAGTGGAATTGGAATAGAAATTATTATTTTGGGAAGGAAAAGGAATTCTCATTTATTGGGGCTTCCATGAATATTTTTTTTGCTTTCCTTTTCGTCAATTTGTCGCTCCATGAGAAGAAAGGTTTTGATATTTTTGCATAAATCTTGCATGACCACATGATTATTGGAGTGTATTAAGACGGGGAAAATGCATACCAGTTCGGGGAAAATGCAGATCAATTGCCAAAGCAAGGTAAATTTCTTCTGCTAAATTTCATATGGACCACGCAGACCAGTTGCCCTCCTTGTTATTTGTTGTTTTAGGTTTATTTATGATGCACTTAATTTCCTAGAATTTACTGCTATTGTCGTTCAAATCAACTGTTATTACTCTTTTCATCTTTCTCCTTGCTTTTAGTTTTCCCGGCTCCTCCCATTCCTCTAATCCTCACAACACATCCCTTCTCCTCCTCCACAAGTCCGCATAACACTACTCAAGGTATGCTACAACACAAGTGAAATAGATCTATGATATTTATTTCATGCTTTTATATGATTCATATAAGCTTATATATTATTGTGTTGTAGCAGGCCCTATGCAGTTGATTCTCATATTCTTGTTTCTATATTTCTATATTTCTCACCAGTGTGTGTTCAAGGTTTTGTTTCTGTTATTGGGTTTTTGTGAGTTTCTTGTGATGGGGATAATAGTTGTTTGGTCGCTGAATATTTTGGATTCTAATTGACATAGTGTATTCCTTGTTTTCCCCTGTTAAAATACATACAGTATCTTTGTATAAGGCCCTGCATGTTAGGGAGAAGTATATACAGATTGGACAATTCATTGTGGTGCTACCCTTTATCTAGTAATCGGATTGCATTCTAAAAGATATTAGTCTCCGGATTGGGGAATATATCTTATATGAAATATATAATTTTTTAGGAGCATTTGGACCCTATGTAGATCAGTTGTGCAAAAATGTTACAAGCTTCTTAACGATGTTAGTAGGGCCCAAAACATTGGGTTTTATTATTCCATTGTAATGTTTTATTTATTCCATATAATATTCTCTTGTGGGATTTCAAACATAAGGCTTGCCATTTGCAAGTACTTGTTCTATCTTTATTGCTCTAGGTATATTATCTGTTCTTATTTCGACGACACAAATGGTAAGAATAGGTTAGAATGTTATGCAACAACATATAGGCTAGGAATTAATTTGCAAATTATGTTCTTTCTATAATCATGGAACTAATGGGAAACATTGCAAGTGCCAGATCTCTTGCGAGTTAGTTTCTGACCAAGATTACTTTTAGTCTGGAATGTTGTAATTTTGATAGAGAAGCAAGTTTCATTGGAGTTCTTTCCATCCTTACCTATTGAAGCCATAACAGATCTCAAGTTCACTCCATGATTGCCCAACTCGGGTAATGTGTTCAATATAATTAATCATATATAAAAATTTGCACAAAGATACTCTGCTTTGTGAGGAAGTGGACACCCCACTGCCAAAAGGTTGTATACCCCATTGAGTGATCTTGTCAATAATGCTGATTTTAATTAATTCCTATTTTCCATAAGGATTTTAGGATCCGATGAGCTATTGCTAAATAATATTTGTGAGTTTTGCAAGCTACGGACATGCTGATTTGTTTATGGTGTGCCATAATTTATAGATAAGTACCTATAAGAAATACTGGTATATATCAACCAGATCTACATTCTAAGTTCCCCAAAATAGTTCTCTCAAATACCCAAAACAAGAAGCAATAAGAAAAAGAGAATGCAAAAGAGGTGGTTTTTCACGAGGAAGCTAATTATGATTGTATGAATGATACATAAGATAAATATTTACAGAACTTGTATGCAAAAGAAGAGATTGCTAGTTTAACCTCTGAAGCAAGACTAGTTTTGAACATTCTTTCATCCGAAGCTTTTTAACTTTGATAAGAAGTTCTTCATGGAATTTCCTTTGTTAAATTAGACTTTTATAGTTCATTCCATACCCACTATTGTTGTGACTGAATATGTTGCCATAGGATACATATTGTGGATAGTTATATCGTTAATCATTTTATGTTATATTGGCTGTGTCGGATTGCAATAAGACATTTATGTTGTATTTATTCTTTTATGATGAAAAAGTATTCCTAAAACCTAGATGTTCATAACATACTTATCATAGTGAGATATGTAATTTATTCTTTGGTCCACCTGCAGTTATTAAATCATATGCTAAACAAAAGCACACTAATGGCATGGGCAAAAATTTCAGGGACATCATTTGATCATAATCACCGTATGTAAGTAGGATGTTTATGGACAGTCTAGCTACTGCATGGATATAAATTATCCATAGACTGCAATGGAATTCAATCACATGGAAAGAAATTTTGTAGAAAGGTTTCACAATAATTATTGTGGCAACATATAATATTCACAAATATAGTAAAAACAAGACCAAGCAACAGCTTAGAACATAGTGCTGATTAAAAATGTGCACCTGCCAATCAAGACAATGTAGTACTATATACTCTACCTGCCCAATCATGAAATTTAATTCTTGAAGCTGACTAGGATAAGAAAACTTGAAGAGGGGATTGATCTTTTCAATTGCTGAACAAACCCACATTTGATTTTTAAACATTTACTTGAAAAAGCCAAAAACCACAATCAAAATTGATGTCTAATATCTTATAGGCACATAATTTTGTTTTTGTGCCTGTAAAAGATTTAATCTTCCTGAATAATTATGTGCTTGCAGATGAAAAATTATAATTAGTCATTCTTTCTCCTCTGCATTCCTATTTTTCTTTTTTTCCTAACAAGAAAAAACATTATCATGATCATCAGATTAAAATTTCTTACATGCCCATTCAATGGCAAGTTGTTCACTATCTGAGGAGAAAATAAATGTATTCCAGCCTCATTCAATAGCAGTAGTCATGACATGCTTATTTTCTATCCATATCCAAACAATTTTTTCCTGGTCATGACTAAAGGAGTTCACTGCAAAATATATTTTGACACCGTATTGAACCCATTTTGGTATCCATTGGAAAGGAAGAACATGAAAATCTGAAATGCCTACCTGGAAAGGGAACAATGCACTGAATTACATTATTGTTAATGAATAGGAAAACTTGCAATTTAAATCTGAAATGGAATGGCACATGAAGAATGAAAGTGTTTATTTTCTAATGTGAAATGACAATTGATAATATAGATAATGTACAGTAGTAGGAAAGAAATATACAATAGAAAGGTTGTCCATAAACCACATGTACAGCAGGCTGCTAATTTCTCTGCATGGAAGTGTGATATGCTCTAAAATAGACGTGACAAAGATGAAGAATAGTCCATACAAATGAAACCAACAAATCTTAGAATAAAACCAACGATGCTTATATGTTGTCTAAGCAGCCTAGAAAGTATAACCTCTATTATAATGATAGAGTAACATGACAAAAGTTAAGGAACCTTCACTGTACTGTCTTCATGGAATGTCTGACTCACTTTTATTTAGTTGTATACAGTAAAGAACAACCTGACATTTAGGTCTTCAATTCCATTCCTAGGGACTGAGCTTCAAGGTGGAATGATAAATGCCAGCTTTTTATACAATACAAATGTATGTAAGAAAAGTATGGAGGTAAGTAGACTTGAAATTAGCTTGCATAGCTTTCATATTACATGGTTTGACTATCCTAGTGATATGATTTGCATTGTCTTATG
This sequence comes from Thuja plicata, assembly GCA_018584345.1. Lineage (NCBI taxonomy): Eukaryota > Viridiplantae > Streptophyta > Pinopsida > Cupressales > Cupressaceae > Thuja > Thuja plicata. Next base: position 3,221,882 of record MU226963.1, on the reverse strand, counting down.
ATCTATGTTATAAGCATCATGTCCATTGAGTCACTATCATTTCAAAGCATGTTTCTATTTACTTAAATGCGTCTACTAGCTGATCTTTGATATATAGATCTTTGTTGATATTGTTTGTAGTTCACGAAGTTATCAATGGATCTATTTCATGATAAAATTGTTGAAGCACTTATAATCAGGAAGACTAGTTTCCGTCGTCTGTATGTAGTTGTTGTAGCCACTGTTGCAATAGCCATAGAATCATTTTTAGATGAAACTAGGGGAGAAAGGCATAGGCACCAACGAGATCCAATTCCTTTTTATATGTGTGTCATCTATTTCAATGACACAGATTGTCATGACCAAATCCGTATGAGTAGAAGAGCCCTCTTTAAACTAACCAAAATTCTTAGGCAAAAAGAAATCATTAGGGATACACTACACATTATGTTAAAAGAACAACTAGTGATGTTCCTACACACCCTGGGCCAAAATCTAAGGAATCACAAGATTGCCCATAACTTTGGGTACACTGGAGAGACAGTAAGCCGATACTTTGACAAAGTCTTGACGGCTTGTTAGTACTTTTTCTTGTAGAATCAATATATAGCAATAAATGCTTGAATCTTTGTTTCCCAATTCAAATTCATATAGTGAAAATGCTAAGTAACAAGGAAAAGATTCCTTCTTCACTTTGGGCTCCACAAACCTAGGCGGATGCACCTTCAATAGACTATTGGCTTTCAACAAATCTGATAGTGGATCAAGTATTCATGATCCTTCTTCTTTTTAGGCCACTTGGCATAGGAAGGATAACCTATTGATTCTCTCTTCAAGGAACCACTATGATGAATTGTATTCAAAAAAATTATCTAAACATGTAGTCTTCAGATAACAGAAAGTAAATATTGATTAATATTTGATTGATTTGATGATAACAACTACTTATCAGAACTTGACTAGTGCCTATTCTTGGGCCATAGAGTCACAATAAAAAATACATCAACCAGAGATAATTAATTGAAACACAAGTAAAATTCCAGACAGACTTCCTTACAGACTATCCTCCCACTCTCAAATCCTTGTATCAAATTCCTGCATAAAACCCTAGCCCTTTGGAACTATTTGCAAGATTTAAACTCTCCTTGAAAGAAACTCACAAATAAAAACATAGCTACCTTATAACTAGTATATTTAAAATGCCTTACAAATTAAACATACAAGAGCTGAATGTAAATGCAAAAAGACATCAATGATCTGAGACTAGAAATTATATTGTACTTTATTAATAGTCTTGATCTTAATACATACAGAATGACTGAAAGATTGAAACTTAGACACAATTCAAAAGTCTGCCTTGCAGCTTTGATTTTACCATCCTTTACAATTTGTTACTTATAGCCAGCACTAGTCATCTTGGAATCCTTAAAGATTAAGGATGAAAAAAGCTTCGGATGACTAGGCTAAAAGACAAAACTCAGAGTACAATAGGAAAAAATAACAAGTGGATAGAATAACCACTTTTGTTACAATATATTCCAACAAATTCTTTGTCCTTCAACCACATGGTGATTGTATTTTCCTTATACTTACTTAGGGACAGCCATCTGGAATCTGTTGTCTTTGATGTTGGTGATGTAGGATCTTCACTTTTAACTGTATCAACTGCTCTGTTGGGCTTCATCATCCACCTGTATTTTATCACCTTCCCTTGGATCAACTATCATGTACATGTACTTCCAAGAAGTGTACACTTCATCACTTGACCAATTAAAGCCAAGGACTTCATCTTTCTTGTTGTTGATCTCACCCCAGCTGGCACTTGCCTTCTTAACCTCTTCTTTCTAGAACTCAAAAAATTCTTTGGCTCTGCCAATGATATTTATGGTTTGAACGAACAAAACCATACTTTCCAAAGTAATAATGCTGTGTGTCCTGGCGGTTATTAATTCCTTCACTTGTCTTAACCATAATGCTTCATTCTTCATATCACCACACTTTATGAAAAGTTTGGGATATACCTCAAACTTGTCCTTTGAAAACTCTCTCTTCAAGGTCTCTACCCTTTTGATGAGGGTGTTTCTTTTGAAATCAAGTTCTGTCATAATCTTTGGACATTTATGAGTAGTAGTTAAAACAATATCAATAATACCCTCTTGTTTGGATATGGAATGAAATGCCTTTACTTCACTCTTTTTCTCTTTCCATCTATCCATAATCAGATCCCATTGATCCTTTTTTGCATCATGTTCACTTATTATGCTAATAAGTTTTTTTCCCAGCAAATAAAGATCAGTCAGTTTTTCCTCCTTAGCACACCTTGAGAGGTTAGAGTATATTTTATTAGAGTATCTCTTTTTAACCCATTCTTCTGCTTCTTTATATGTTGAAGACTCTTCAATATCTTTCTTACTAATTTCTTCTAATCTTGTCTTTTCAGCAACTAGTCTATCTCTTTCCCTCTCCACATTTTCTAGAGTAACAGAGCTTGATGGCATAGGAGAAGGAGGATAAGTGACATATGGACTGGATGATGAAGGTTGATGAGGATCCTGAGTGATCATCCTCTGAGGCACAAATTGTGTTGTTTGTTTCCCCTCAAGGAATGCAATTCTATCATCCTTCTGCAGAGATTTGACCCTCTCATCATTGTAAGCTTTCAGAACAAATTCATATTTTTGGGTTAAGTTCTTAAAAGCATCCTCTTGCTTCTCAGCTACCTTCAAGCTTAAATTAGCAGTTGTAAAGCAAGGTTAGCTGCCTCCACACCTGAGGTATCTGAAACTCTTTTTTATAATGAGGTTACTTGTAATCCTCAGCCTGATCATCTTCATTTGTTTTCTTTCTATTTTTCCTCTTCAAAGACCAAATTGCTAATGCCGCATGATAGTCACTAAACTGGGCACCAATTTATGTCCCACTAGTGTGCAATGGCTTAGCTTCCTTTCTGACAACATAAAAATAATGGCATCAGCCAAATCCCATTGGGGTAGGATAAGGACTCCTTTCTTTTTCACCAACTCCCTGCCCTCTTCAGGGGTTATTTTTCCAAATTTGGTGATAAATTCTTGTTTGACATCTTTTTCAATGTCTTCCTTGCTCTGATTTGGATGAGCTTCTTGCAACTTATGGCATTTATCCTTGAACTCATCAATATGAGTTCTCCATAGGAATTGAACAAAGGCTCTAGCCTTAACAAAATTATCATCTGATAGAAATTCTTCACTGGCCTGTTTGGTAACAGGGTCCAGCTCCTTTCCTACAAAAACTCTGCCACTGTGAGATCCAAAGTTGCATGCCTAGGTGCCTCTGGCACTCCTTGTAGCTCTTGTCCTGTAACAAAAACTTGACCATTGTTTCCCATTTGGACCAATTTCTCTGCAATAGCTTGGTCATCCATTTGTAGAGGGGATTGGGAAGGGGAGTATAACTCACTTACTTGCTCTTTTTCCTCCATTTTCTATCTCTTGGGAGAGGGCATTGTTTGAGCGTTAGAATCTTCTGACCTCTTTTCTTTTTTATCAGAAGATTTGTCAATCTTGGGCATAATTGTACTATACCCTCTTCTTTTATAAAATACATAATTTCCAAGTGGGACTGACCTTCCCTGTGTAAGTTTGCTTAGAATAGACTTATCTTTTTCTGGCTCAGTTTCTATCACTTTCTCTTTCTTCTGATATAGAGTCTGCATGAAATTGGCCCAGGGTGAAAAAACCTTCAAAGGATCATATGACCTATCAAAATTGTGGAAAAACTCTAAAGAATTCTTATACACCAGCCATTTTTCTTTCCTGACCTCCTGATCATTCAGATCAAACACATTCCTTATAATGTCCTCTGGGAAATTGAATTGGTGTTCTAGTGCCAGGCACTTGGTTCTTTTCCTGAACATGTCCATGATGAAACCTTCATTGTCTGCACACCTTGACACAAATGTTGCTAGATGGTATGACTCAAAATACTTATCAAATTGTTTCCATCCACCTTTTGTAATGATGAAATGGTGAGCTCTTATGAGGGTAGGGATGATACTTCCCTTCATCTTTCCTGTTAAGGCTTCTTCCTGAAATCCACCCATTTGCGTCATAATTTTTGCTATTCCAATCTTGAAGGATACTTTGTAGGGTACAACATTTGGTGTTCCCCTAAATCCATAAAACCTAATAAGTGTAGAGACAGGGTACAAAACAAGATCTCCCCAATTGTGGACAATCTTTAGTTCTGGGGCATACTCCAGAGGCCTTAATAATCTCATCATATCTGTGTGAATCCTAGGATTTTGTTTGCATAACAATGACTCAAGCCTAGCAGCAAAAACTCTATCAAAATATACATAGCTGGCTTCTTTTCTATCCCAAGATAGATCAACACTCCACAGTTGAACATGCAAATCCTCATCATCCTGAAACTTAGTGAGGTCCATTTCCTCCTCAAAGTAATCAACACTATTAAACAGAAACATGTGCATCATAAGAGATTACCACCCCATTGGATTGAGTATGTTTTTTTATCTTTGATGGCTATTAAACCCTCATGCATTAGCTCAACAATGTAAGTAGCATAGTCAAAAACTACTGATAAGTGGGGATGCAAAATTTGGACAACCATGAGCATGATGTGAACTGGCATTGTTGCTTCTTCGTCTTCTCCTAAAACCAGGCACAGGGCACTATACATTTTCCTAGCTTTACTATTGAAATAATCTAGTTTGAATGGCTCTGGTGTGTTTGGGCCCACAACAATCAAATCCCCTATTTTATTAAAGTATCCTTTCAAAGCTTCATTCCTGTAATACTCCTTTTGAGTCTGGTACACTTCTTTAAAATAGCTTAAATCAATATCATCCATTTGGATTGATGGGTCACTTAATTTGAAAATTCTTTTGATTTCATCGGCTGTGACAGCGGTTGTGATAGTCAACAACGTGTTTCGTTCTGTATCTCTTACAACCCTGGATACTCTGTCATATGTGTTGGCTATCATAGTGAACAGATTTGTATCCATAAATACCCTGGGCATTATCAATTTTCCCACATCTAAATCCCATATGTTACAATCTGGGGAAGGAGCATTTCTCTGGCTATAAGCGGTTTTAAACAAACTTAAACCATTTATACTAGTTTTGACATCTTTGGCCCCACCTACCTGTGTCATATAAAACCTCTCCAACTCTGAAATGGGGATGTGTTGGAACTATTTTCTTGACCTGGGTAGCGTCACCTGTGGACCCACTCAATTGTTGTAGAAGGTCCTCTCTCACATTTCTTTTCTAATATTCTATCTCTCCAGAGAATTCAATCCTAGGGGCCATTTTTGAACCTAGGGCTTTTTTACTGAGATGAAATTCAGATTTAAAAAAAAATTCTGAGATCTTTTCAAATTTCAAACCTTGCTAGAAGTATGAGTTTCTACTGTATCAGAGAAGACTTACCTGTTCTGCAATTTTTCCGCAAGGAGCTCAATATCACTGTAATTCTGTTCTTCACTTGAATGATTCTGAGGAATTATGGTGACTTTAAGTTCAAGTGAAGAATTATATGGCCTCAATCAAATCAATTTTTTGCATTGAATTCCACTGAAGTAGCTACATGTTTTGCAATCAATTTGCCTATTTCAAAACTCACGGCTTAATGACTCACTGATGCTCATTTTAATAACTTTGAATCTGGAACGTAGATCTCAAACAACATCTCCTTCATCTGAAGGCTCTCATCTTTTCCCAGAAACAACTGTTCATTTGGGACATGTGTCAGCATGACTTGATCACTTAAACGCTTTATCTCCTTCACTTTTCCTTTAAGCGATCAAGTCAACTGTCCGATTCACCTTAACTTGGTTGCAAGTTATTCCGCCTTGAGTTTAATGACCGTGGCTATGGTGTCATCCATTTGGACATGTTTCAACATGGCTTAATGGCTTAATCGCTAGATCTTGATCATTTTTCCTTTAAGCCATTAAGAAAGCCATCCGATCTTTTAAAACTTGCAATCTCTATAACATGATCTCTACGTTGTATAGGACCAACCTTTTATGCCACACGTCGCCATGGCTTAATCGCTTATCCATTAGATCTTGATCACTTTTCCTTTAAGAGATTAAGTTGACCGTTGATTCTTTATGTAAATTTTATGCCTTTAATCCTTCCTTTATGACTTCAGCCGGACCCACTAGGACACATGGCATCACGGCTTAATCGCTTAAGTGATAGATTTTGATCAGTTTCTCTTTAAGTGATTAAGTGAGCTATTAGATCTTCAGCAAATTCTCCACCATTTAACCTACGATCAACTTCAACTTTAGTGGAATACACGTCACCCTCTAGACACGCATCAGCACCGCTTAATGGCTTAGACGTTAGATCTTGCGCTTCTTGGAGATAATCCATTAACTCATCTGCCGAATCAGAATCAAACTGTCTACACTTTAATCATCATCTACTCAGAATACCTAGGTCCACTAACTACCACATGTCAACACCGCTTAATCGCTTAACTGATAGATGTCGAGCATCTTGCCTTTAAGCGATTAAGCTGACCATTAGATCTTTCTGAGCTTTAATCTTCTTTATACTACCTGCGATAGGACCCACATCACTCCCTTTTGACACGCATCGCTTAGACTTAATCACTTATATAATATATGTCATTCACTTTGGGATTAAGTGATTAAGTCTATCGTCTGATGAAACATGATCTGCCTACTAATTAACTGAGAATCCTTTTGACCATCGGACCCACCAGAGACACGTGGCGTCACAACTTAATGGCTTAAATGATAGATGCCATTTACTTTGGGAATAAGCCATTAAGCGAGCCGTTAGATTAAAAAAAACTTGCTCAACAGATAATGAATTTAATTAAAACAGATGCGGACCTTGAACTTAGGGAATAATACATGACCATAGTGTTAGGACCGACAACTTAATGAATAAGAACATTTTAAAAGGAACCCATTCGAGACATGAACTTAAGTGATAAAAAGTAACTCAAAATTAGAAACCAATTTGACGCTTAGGGTTTTAGGACCAAATTTTACATTTTGAGATATGAAACAAGGGTTTTCAGCATTTTAGCTAGGTTAAGGGCTTAAAAAAATATTTGTAGAGGTATAGGAACAATTTTGACCATGATTTTAACCCTTTAAACACCAGCATGACAAGAAATTTCAAAATTTTACAATGCTGACTAAGGAACATGAAATATTACCAATAGTGGCTCTCTCTTAGGATGCCTAAATGCTATATTATAGCAAGAACCATAGATATCTAGAAAAGCAGACCAAAACCACACTAACCTAAAACTGAAACAAACACACGACTGAAACAAACACACCTGTACATATGATACAAAACTACTGTGCATGGAATAAAAATATCTAATTAAAGAAATTTTTCAAGAATTGTCCATGCACTGACAATTCTCATTCTTCATCATCCATATTCTTGAGGAAATATGAATCCTTTCCAAAAATATGAGATATGACAAAAGGCCCCATCCACAGTGACTCAAATTTTTTGTGCTCGCCTTTGTCTTCAGCCCTGGTATTCCATTGCAACACAAAATCACCAGACTGAAACTTTCTTTCATGTGCCCTTCTGTCAAAGAGATATTTCATTTTTTGCTACAATTTGATATTTTCCCTCTAGCTTTCTCTCCTTATTTCATCAAATTCTACCAATTGAACCATTCTCTCTTCCAAAGGTTCAGAAACTTCAATCTCTTCATCTTGGATAAACTTATAAATTGAGAAGAAATTATTGACAGACATTCTTGATTGAACTGTTAGAATGAATTTAGAATAACTGATAGGGGAGGGGTGAACCAGTTATCCTCAGGTCTAGATGTAGCAAATAAAAACTTTCTGTATTTCAGATCTACTTGGCAGCAATAGCATATGTCAACAACTTTAATCATGTAGTTTACTGTCTATTGAAATTAGCTTGTCGAAATATAACAGTAAAAAAAACCATAAGCATTCACACAAGTTGACACAAGTATTTAACGTGGAAACCCAATATGGGAAAAACCACCAGTAACATGCTACCAAGTTTTCACTCTTCTGAAGTGAGCTCTGTGAGTAGCCAACCCTGTCAAAGGTTACAATAACACACTGTTAGGTGTGACCTGGTTAAAGAATTTAATCACCCTATCAGGAGTGGACTTATTAGAGGACTTAGAACATTCCACATGAATGTCACCTTGTAAGAGGATTTATGCAAATGACTGTTAGGTCAACCTTGTTAAAGGATTTAATTGATACAATGGTTAGAAAGTAATCAGGAGTTGTGATCTGATACATACAACTTACTTTGCAATTCAGATCCAATTACAGCTCTGATGTTAACTCACTAGATAGCCTGCATTGTCATTTCAACCTTCTGATCTACTTGGAAATCCGTGAAGCAATCAAACATGCAACTCTCTGCTTCTATATTCAGCCTTCTCTGCTAGATCATGCTAAACAGTAAATCAACTATGCAACTCTTCTGCATACATACATGTACTTCACATTCAGCAGCACACTTCAGCATCCTAAATGAATAACCCCTTGAGGTTATCATATACCTCTCTGTCTAGGTCAGATAAATCTTTTGTTGCTTAAACAAGATCGTAGATCTTAGGTTAGGTCAGATCCAATGGATCATCCCATCTTTGAATTACATTTGCTTCTCCAAAGTAGTCTCTAATTAAATCTTGAAACCATGCATTAATTACGGTTACCCATACATTAAATGACGTGGATCAATCTTTAATTAACATTACATATCCCAATAAAATTAACT
>MU226963.1:3184791-3213021 GCA_018584345.1 Thuja plicata | reverse complement strand
TTAAATGACGTGGATCAATCTTTAATTAACATTACATATCCCAATAAAATTAACTAAGTCGGCCAGAGATCTCAAATCTCATCATTAATCCAATTACTGTAAGTCGGCCAACATCATTGTTTCCACTTGGCAATTTCAATGGTGCTCGACATTGAACAACTTTTTCTCATCACAAGCAACTTTGCTTGGCACAAGCAAGTTTTCTCTGCACAAGCCAAACTTGCTCGGCACAGAACAACCAGAAAAACTATCTTTGAAAGATAAACAACTAATTACTTTGCCAGAGTGCCAACTGATCAAGTACCCTTTTAATTGCCTTAACTCAACCATTCACTTGGTCTTCTTGTTAAATATTCTTCATCATCAGTAGATATAGTACTCAAATAGATAACAATAGTCTCACCAGTTAAGGTTTGACAACAATGACAAAATAACAATTGCTTGCATTGTCACTTTCCAACATGAACACCATAAACCAACTCAAAGGGAGAATTTCCAGTGGCCTTTTTGATAGTGATTCTATCTGCCCAAAGGGAAAGTTTTAATTTCATATGTCAGGCTCTTTTATTTCCTTCCAGGGTCTTTTTCAAAATTTGTAAGATGCTTTTGTTGTTGGATTCTGCCTAACCATTGGCTTGAGGATGGTATGGGGATGAATAAGACATAATAATTCCCATATTGGAGCAAAAATTAGTAAATTCTTCAGACCTAAAACACATGGCATTATCCATCACCAACTTGAGGGGAACACCAAATTTGGTGATCACATTGTCCATCAAGAAATCTATGACCACTGTGCTTGTTGCTCTTTTGGTGGGAATAGACTCTACCCATTTTGTAAAGTAGTCAGTTACTAGCAGAATCCAATTATAGCCTCCACTTGACTTTTCAGCAAATTCTCCCATGAAATCCATTCCCCACATAGAAAAGGGGGATTCTGCCACTACAGGATTCAATAGTAAGGCTCCTCAAAAATTTCATTTTGCTTGAGAATCTCTGACATGGATCACATTTTCTGACAAATGTATAAGCATCTTGGAACAAACAAGGCCAATAGTATCCAACTCTCAAAATTTTATGAGTTGTTGACCTGGCAGAATAGTGTCCTCCACACATTCCAGCATGCATTTCTCTCAAAATCCTCTCGTATTATCCTTTGTTAAGACACAACAACAAGATCCCATCTCTATTTTTCCAAAACAAATCACCATGCAACAAAACATATTTATGAGCTTGTAATCTCAAACTCCTCCATTGGTTGTCACTTAGGTTATCTGGGCACTTAGCATTTTTAAAAAAATACACAATATTAGTATACCAGGGTTGCATTTCAATACTTGTCAGGCAATTTTCACTTGTATCAACATTGTTGACCTGAACTAGATCCATATTTTCTTCTGTCATCAGTTTTTCTAATCCTAGTCCTCTCACCAACTTTGTGATATGGATGTCCAAATCAAACTCTTGAACTTTGTTTATCCATTTGCATCTTTTCCCTGTTACCTCATTCTGAATAAATATATCTTTCACAACAGCATGAGGAACATAGGCATTTAACTTTGCACATACCAATTATGGTCTAAAAGCTTTAACTACCTTTACTAAAGCATAACCCTGTTTCTCCATCAACTGATAATTCATCTCAGCTAATTGTAGTGACTTTCTTAAAAATGCAATGGGATGTTCAAATCCCTCACCATCCTTTTGCAATAGGACTACTGCAATAGTATGGAAAGAAGAAAAAGTGAATAAAGAAAAGGGCTTGGTATAATCAAGGGACACTAGGAATGGTGCTTCTTGGATAGCTTGTTTTATTTTTTCATAGGCCAATTGTTCCTCTTGGTTTCATTCAAACTTTACATTTTTCTTAGGCAATTTGACAATGGGTTTGACCAGTTCTGCAAAGTTAGCAATAAATCTTCTGACAAAATTAATTTGCCTTAGAAATGATTGGATACCTTTTAAGTTTTTGGGAGCATGTACCTTTTGAATGGCTTCAACTCTTTCAGGATCTATCCTTAATCCCTCCTTCGACACTATATGGCCCAGAATTTTCCCCCCAGTAACAACAAAGTGACACTTTTTTGGGTTCAAAGACACCCCATATTCTAATGCTTTTATCATCACTTTCTCCAAGTGGTTGCAATGATCCTCTGCCCTTTTTGAAAAATCTATTAAATCATCTTGGTATACTACCATCAGAACATCTACGAGATCTTTGAAAGCCACATCCATGGCCCTTTGAAAGGTTGCACCAGCATTTTTCAAACCAAATGGCATACAAGCATACACATAAGTGCCCCAGGGAGTAGTAAATGCTGTCTTGAATTGCTTAGATTCTTTGACCAGCACTTGATTGTACCCTAAGAACCCATCCATCATAGACATCAAATCACATCCAGTGACTTTATGCAACATAGCCTCCATATTGGGTAGTCCATAGTTGTCTTTTAATGAGGCCACATTCAAGTTTCTGAAATCAACGGACAATCTTATGTCCCCATTCTTCTTCCTCATAGGGACCAAGTTAGAAACCCATGATGAATGCCTGATTGGCTGAATTATACCTACATGTCTTAGCTTCATCAACTCTGTCTGCATTTTGGTAGCCATCAATGGATTAACGGGCCTTTGTTTTTGCCTGAATGGTTGTATACCCTCTTTTAGAGGGATGTCATGTTGGAATAAATCTTTTCTATAAGCTTTTAAATCCTCATAATACCAGGCAAATACATGTTTGTACTTTTTCAGCAGTTTTTTCAAATTCAGTCTCACATTGCTATCCAATTTTATTACCAATATAGACTAATTGGGGAGATGTTTCAGATCCTAGGTTAATTTATTCTAAATCTCCTATCTTCGCATTGGATTTTTGGGTCATGTAATTGTCATTTATGTTGAACATGCCTTCCAACTCAACTAACCCTTTGGGAATATGATTAGTAGCCAACTGGATAACTTCTTGATCAAAGATATACTCTTTACCATCCATAACTACTACTAGAGATTCACAATCAATCTTCTGACCATCATATTGATCTACACAATGAATAAACCTAAGGATATCATCATCATCCTCAAATACTTTCCAATTATGAACATTGGCAGGGACAATAGGTCTACTTTTTATTTCCACAACAAACATGCTAGTAAGGGTAACATCATTATTTTTTAGGGCAACATTGGTAAGGAATTATGCCATTATGTTATTTGATATCTCTATCCACAAGATATTGAAGGCATCAAAGAATTATATCCTATCCTAGATTGCATATTTGTACAATTTTAGTCTGTCATCTTTAGCAGCATAATGTTCTCTTAGTTGAGATATGATTAACTAAGAATCCCCATGAACTTTCAAACATTTAATCATACACTTAATAGAAATATCCATTCCTAAGATTAAGGCTTCATATTTAGCAGTATTATTTGTACATTGAAAAGTTAGTAGGAAAGAATACTTGAAAGTGAAACCTGATGGGGAAATAAACAAGGCTCCAGATCCTGATCCTTCCTTGGAGCATCCTCGATCAAAATACATTTTCCATAGTCCATCTTGTTGTAACAAAAATTCATCCACAATTGGGTCAGTGTTTTTTGATTGTGGCTTGATCTCTTCCACAGTAAATTTTTCCATATCAACATTTACACAACTATTCAATTGGTCAAGTAGAACCACCTCCACCATGAAAAATGATCGGGGTTCTCTGCACAACTTGACCTCATTTCCATTTACAGGGATAGTTGCATAGGAAAAATCTAATTGCATCTTTCCACCCACTGCTACAACCCATTGCCTTGATAGAAGCATACCATAATATGGTTTAGTGTCAACTACCACTATATCCATCCTATAAGTTGCTTTAGGGAAAGTAACAATTTTCACTTCAATGTCTTTCAGTGTTCCTATCATAGGAAATTCCTTGTTGTCCATAGCATAACAATTTCCAGTAGGTGTGGTGACTCAAAGTCCCAATTCCTTCATGACATGATAAGACATTACATTGGTTGCAGCTCCAGAACCAATCATGCAATTTTTTACTAAGAAATTATTAACCATTAAGGTAACATAAAATGGGTCAACAGATAATGGTTCTTGGGTAATTATGTTTCCAATGCAAATATTGGAAAATTCTTTGCTTTTTTCGTTTCCTTTTACTTGTGGACTGTCCATTTTACTATCATTTGATGTCAAGGGTATATTCTCTTGGTTTGGCATAGACACCTCATCTATCCCTCTGAGAAGTGCTAAAGAAACATCTTGATGTTCTTTTATTTTCAACATCTCCATGAGAGGGACTGAAACTTTTATTTGTGTCAAAGCATGTCTCATGTCAAAAAGGGGTAGTTCAGAGGGCACATAATTCATCCTTTTACCTTTCTTGGATTTATCATTGGGTATTAGTTCTTCCTTTGCTTCTTCCTTTTCAACATGATCAGAAGAGGGTCCTACTTGTCTTTCAGACTTTTCATCTTTATTTTCCTTGACATGAGAATCCTTAGTAACTTGAGGTGAATCCTTTTTGACATAGACAGGGGCAGGTCTACTTTGAACTAGTTGTACTATTTGATTTCTTAGATTATATGCACTTCTGGCTTGATTAATTGCTGCAACAGTCAAAGATATCTTTTCCTCATCAGTAGGGGTTTTAAAATGAGAATGTGAGCTATCACTTCCCACTGTATTTATAGTTGCTTGTGAAACACTGCCAACCTGATCACTTTGGTAGGGTGGAATCTGTGAATGATACTCTAAACAAGAATTGTCTTCTGTATACAAGTTATCAGAAGATGAATCAATGTCAGAAAACCATGGGTATGGTTTCTTTACTATGAACATATTTATGGCAGGGCCTTCTTGTTCCCTTTCTTATGTTTGATCAAACAAAGCCTGGGCTACTACACACTGATAGGAAGAATGTGGCATATTGCAAGAATCACACTAGGGGGTGTTCTTAACATAGTTGACACTATTCCTTTTTAGGGGATCTGGGGTTTCTTTGGCTTTTGGGTTATCTTGTCCCTCAGGGACTGGCTTGTCATTGTTCCAATTTTTTTTATAAGGGTAGTCTCTCAGGTTAGGCTATTTGTCAAACCTTTTATTAGTGTATTTATTATCATGGTACCCTCCCCTGTCATATTTATCCATTTTGGTAGCAAGATCTTTTACTGCACTCACCAGTTTATCTACTGTGTCCTCTTCTTTGACAGTTTTGTTGGTTGATCCCTTTTCTTTTGACACTTTATTGTCCTCCCTCTTTACCAATTTTCCTAATGCTCTCCTATTAATTTAAATGTCAATAGCTATATTGTAAGCATCCCTTAAGATTGTTGGGTTTTTATCTCTTAGTAAATAAGACATTTTCCATCAGCAGCATTGATATAAGTGGTAAGACATACTTCCTAATCTAACCTCAAAACTTGGAATAGTTTGATCATGGCCTTTTGAAATCTACTATTAAAATCAGCCATACTCTTATTAGGGAACTTTTTGATGTTATTGAATTCATCCAGCATGTATCCAGAATTCACATGTTCTCTACATTGTTCTCTAAAAGATTTCACAAATTCATCCCAAGATGCAATGCTATCATTAGGCAAATTTCTAAACCAATCCCTAGCATCTTTTGTTAATGATTGAACAAACGACTTCATAATGACATCCTCATTTTCAATTTCATAGTCAATTATTTTATCACTAAAATCTTTCAGATGCTCTTCACAAGTAACAACATTATTTCCTATGAACTTGGGGATTTTGTCTCTTACCTCATTAGGGATCACATTAGGGTGACCAAGAATGCCTTCAAAGAAGAGAGCTTTGTATCTGTTCATGTGGAAAGGTCTCCTTTGGAAATTTCCAAGCACATTGTTGTCACCTATTCCAGTAGCTCCTCCTTGATTTTGAGTGGGCGGGGGAACACTTTGTTTGAGGTTGGAGATTTGAATGCTTGAGCCAGAACCTACATGCTGAGTATTTGCATTTGGGCCAGACGTTTTAACATTTGAATTCAAAACAAAAGATTGCACTTTAGGATCAGTCTCTTGATTATTTGAGATTGGGTTAGCAAATTTATTTTGTTGACGTGTCCCATGATTAACTGGCATATAGATACTTGCAGAAGTATTAGTAGTAGCATGTAGAAAAGCTATCTTCATTCTCATGTCAGCTGCAATAGCCTCTAATTCTAACTTCTCCAATTGTTTGGCTAAGTCATCTTTAGCTTTTCTAGCTTGTTCTAGCTCAAGATCAACTTGAGATGCTCCTATAGGAATGGTCAATTTCTATTTAGGTTCCTCTATAGTCACACCAACAACCCTTTTCTTACCTTTGTTGGAGGCATCCTTAGTAGTTGTCTTAAGTATTGCATTTTGTTCAATCTTGTATGGGAACAACTGTCTGATGACAGAACCTTCTTTCTCAAATTCATCCTTGTCAGGATTTGAGATTTTATTTGGGGCCTTGTTCCTTAAATCATCAAGGTCACCAAACAATTCTGGATTCAAACCTTTAACCTCTTGACTTAGGCTTTTAGCCTTGAGGTCATTCCTCCTAGTCTCAGCCAAGAGCTCTTCTCTTTCCACCAGTAAGTCATACAACTTTTGTCCATGTTTCTTCTCTGCTTCTACTATTTCCTTTTCTTGTTCCTTCTTTCTTTTTCTTAAATCCAGAACCTCATCCTGCAACTTATCTAAATCATATGAGGTTTTTTCAGTAGTAGAAGTCTCTTCTAGTGGAGCAAGATTTTCTTCTGCAGGGAAGAAACCTATATCAGTATTTTCTCCATCTCTAATGGGATCAAAGTTGGCATTATCTCTATAAGTGTCAATTGGTCCTATGGGTCCTACATCTTCAGATGAAGATGACTTTCTTTCTTGAGTAGGGGTCTCCATCTTTCCCTTGGAAGTATGTTGGGAATCATGTTTGGATGTAACTCTCTTGGATCATTGTCTCCTTTGAGGTGTATGGAGCTCTTCTCCAACATCTTTCTCAAGATTTTCTCTGAAATAGGATCTAGTGTTCCTTTGTTGACTATGGTTTCAGAATAGACAAATATATTCAATATTTTTAATGTGCAACACTGGAGTACACAGAGGTTAGAGTCACCAACTCTTTTTAGAGGATAAATATATAAAAAGATTGAGCAACTTGTCCTGACTTAGATTTTCCTTTATGACAATAAGTCTGAATGAAACTTGAAAGAAATGTTTCTTGATAATTCATCACCTAGTAATCTCAAGAGAATGATTCTTCACTGTCTGTATGACTACAAATCTTCTCCACTCCGTGACCTTTCTTCAAAAAACAAACACGGGACTAGATCAGAGACTTTACAGTCGCTAGTCACTCTATTTGGGATAAGATCTGCATCATCTTCAGGACTAGAAATTTCAAACAATGTGCAAGGACAGATAAGAAGAATAAAATTTCTTTTATGATTATGAGGAACAATAGACTTATTCTCAATATTGCAAGGACTAACTCTCTCATGAACATGACTCTAGAACATTAAAATATCCCCTGTAGAGTCACCAATTTGTTAGCACTTTTTCTTGCAAAATCAATATATAGCAGTAAATGCTTGACTCTTTGTTTCCCAATTCAGTTTCATATAGGTAAAAGGCTAATTAACAAGGAAAAGATTCCTTCTTCACTTTGGGCTCCACAAACCTAGGCGGGTACACCTTCAACAGACTATTGGCTTTCAGCAAATTTGACAGTGGATCAAGGATTCATGATCCTTCTTCTTTTTAGGCCACTTGGCATAGGAAGGATAACCTATTGATTCTCTCTTCAAGGAATCACTATGATGAATTGTATTCAAAACATTTATCTAAACATGTATTCTTCAAATAATAGAAAGTAAAGATTGATTAATATTTGATTGATTTGATGATAACAACTACTTATCAAAACTTGACCAGTGCCTAATCTTGGGCCATAGAGTCACAATAAAACATACATAAACTAGAGACAACTAATTGAAACACAAGTAAAATTCCAGATAGACTGGCTTACAGATTATCCTCTCACTCTCAAATCCCTGTATCAAATTCCTGCATAAAACCCTAGCCCTCTGGAACTATTTGCAAGATTTAAACTCTCGTTGAAAGCAACTCACAAATAACAACATAGCTACCTTATAACTAGTATATTTAAAATGCCTTACAAATTAAACATTCAAGAGCTGAATGTAAATGTAAAAAGACATCAATGATCTGAGACTAGAAATTCTATTATATTTTATTAATAATCTTGATCTTAATACATATAGAATGACTGAAAGCTTGAAACTTAGACACATTTCAAAAGTCTGCCTTGCAGCTTTGATTTTACCATCCTTTACAATATGTTACAATTTTCTACTTATAGCCAACACTAGTCATCTTGGAATCCTTAAAGATCAAGGATGCAACAAGCTTAAGATAACTAGGCCAAAAGAACAAACTCAGAGTACAATAGGAAAAAATAATAAGTGGATAGAATAACCACTTTTGTTACAATATATTCAAACAAATTCTTTGTCCTTCAACCGCATGGTGATTGTATTTGCCTTATACTTGCTTGGTGATAGCCATCTAGAATCTGTTGTCTTTGTTGCTGGTGATGTAGGATCTCCACTTTCAATTGTATCAGCTACTCTATTGGGCTTCATCATCCACCTACATTTTATCACCTTCCCCTGGATCAAATTTCATGTACCTATCATTCCAAGAAGTGTACACTTCATCACTTGGCCAATTAAAGCTAAGGACTTCATATTTCTTGCTATTGATCTCACCCCAGCTGGCACTTGCCTTCTTAACCTCTTCTTTCCAGAACTCAAAAAATTCTCTGGCTCTGCCAATGATATTTATGGTTTGAACGAACAAAACCGTGCTTTCCAAAGTAATAATGATGTCTGTCCTGGCGATTATTAATTCCTTCACTTGTCTTAACCATAATGCTTTATTCTTCATATCACCACAGTTTTTGAAAAGTTTGGGATATCCCTCAAAATTTTCCTTTGAAAACTCTCTCTTCAAGGTCTCTACCATTTTGATGAGGGTGTTTCTTTTGATATCAAGTTCTGTCATCATCTTTAGACATTTATGAGTAATAGTTAAAACAATATAAATAATACCTTCTTGTTTGGATATGGAATGAAAGGACTTTACTTCACTCTTTTTTGCTTTCTATCTATCCATAATCAGATCCCATTGATCCTTGTCTGCATCATGTTCACTTATTATGCTAATAATTCTTTTTCCCAACAAATAAAGATCAGCCAGTTTTTCCTCCTTAGTACACCTTGAGAGGTTAGAGTATATTTTATCAGAGTATCTCTTTTAACCCATTCTTTTGCTTCTTTATATGTTGAAGAATCTTCAATATCTTTCTTACTAATTTCTTCTAATCTTGTCTTTTCAGCAACCAGTCTATCTCTTTCCCTCTCCACATTTTCTAGAGTAGCAAGCCTTGATGGCATAGGAGAAGGAGGATAGGTGACATATGGGCTGGATGATGAAGGTTGATGAGGATCCTGAGTGATCATCCTTGAGGAATACAATTCTATCATCCTTTTGCAGAGATTTAACCCTCTCATCATTGTAATCTTTCAGAACAAATTCATATTTTTGGGTTAAGTTCTTAAAAGCATCCTCTTGCTTCTCAACTACTTTCAAGCTTAAATTAGCAGTTTGTAAAGAAAATTTAGCCTCCTCCACACCTGAGGTATCTGGAACTCTTTTTATAATGAGGCTACATGTATCCTCAGCCTGATCATCTTCATTTGTTCTCTTTCTATTTTTCCTCTTCAAAGACCAAATTGCTAATGCCGCATGATCCTCACTAAACTGGGCACCAATTTGTGTCCAACTAGTGTGCAATGGCTTAGCTTCCTTTCTGACAACATAAAAAAAAATGGCATCAACCAAATCCCATTGGGTTAGTATAAGGAATCCTTTCTTTTTCACCAACTCCCTACCCTCTTCAGGGGTTATTTTACCAAATTTGGTCATTAATTCTCGTTTGACCTCTTTTTCAATGTATTCCTTTCTCTGATTTGGCTGAGCTTCTTGCAACTTATGGAATTTATCCTTGAACTCATCAATATGAGTTCTCCATAGGAATTGAACAAAGGCTCTAGCCTTAACAAAATTATCATCTGATAGAAATTCTTCACTAGCCTGTTTGGTAACAGGTTCCAGCTCCTTTCCTACAAACTCTACCACTGTGAGATCCAGAGTTGCATGCCTGGGTGCCTTTGGCACTCCTTCTTGTAGCTTTTGTGCTGTAACAAAAACTTGACGAGTGTTTCCCATTTGGACAAATTGCTCTAAAATAGCTTGGTCATCCATTTGTAGAGGGGACTGGGAAGGGAAGTATAACTCCCTTTCTCTTTTTCCTCCATTTTCTATCTCTTGGGAGAGGGAATTATTTGAGCACTAGAATCTACTGGCCTCTTTCCTTTCTAATAAGAAGATTTTTCAATCTTGGGCATAATTGTACTATACCATGTTCTTTTATAAACTATATAATTTCCAGGTGGGACTACCCTTATCTGTGTAAGTTTGCTCAGAATAGCCTTAGCTTTTTCTGGCTCAGTTTCTATCACTTTGTCTTTCTTCTGATTGAGAGTCTGCATGATATCTTCAAACATTGTCATAAGGCACTCAATATTTTTGGCCTAGGGTGAAAAAGCCTTCAAAGGATCATACAACCTATCAAAATATTGGACAAAATCTAAAGACTTCTTATACACCAGCCATTTTTCTTTCCTGACCTCCTGATCATTCAAATCAAACACATTCCTTATAATGTCCTCTGGGAAATTGAATGGGTGTTCTAGTGACAGACACTTGGTTCTTTTCCTAAACATTTCCATGATGAAACCTTCATTATGTGTACACCTTGACACAGATGTTTCTAGATGGTATGGCTCAAAATACTTATCAAATTGTGTCCATCCACCTTTTGTAATGATGAGATGGTGGGATCTTGTGAGGGTAGGGAAGATACTTCCCTTCATCTTGCCTGTTAAGGCTTCTTCCTACAATCCACCCATTTGCCTCAGAATTTCTTCCATTCCAATATTTAAGGATACTTTGTAGGGTAGAACATTTGGTGTTCCCCTAAATCTATAAACCCTGATGACTATAGAGATAGGGTACAAAATGAGATCTCCCCAATTGTGGACAATCTTAAGTTCTAGGGCATACTCTAGAGGCCTTAATAATCTCATCATATCTGTGTGAATCCTAGGATTTTGTTTTCATAACAATGACTTAAGCCTAGCAGCAAAAACTCTATCAAAATATACATAGCTAGGTTCTTTTCTATCCCAATATAGATCAACACTCCACTGTTGAATAGGAAAATCCTCATCATCCTGAAACTTAGTGAGGTCCATTTCCTTCTCAAAGTAATTAGCACTATTTAATAGAAACATGTGCATCATAAGAGAGTACCACCCCATTGGCTTGAGTATGTTTTTATCTTTGATGCCTATTAAACCCTCATGCATTAGCTCAACAATGTAAGTAGCATAGTCAAAAACTACTGATAAGTGGGGATGCACAATCTGGACAACCATGAGCATGATGTGAACTGACATTGTTGCTTCTTTGTCTTCTCCTAAAACCAGGCACATGGCACTATACATTTTTCTAGCTTTACTATTGAAATAATCTAGTTTGATGGATCTGGTGCGTTTGGGCCCACAACAATCAAATCCCCTATTTTATTGAAGTATCCTTTCAGAGCCTCATTCCTGTAATACTCCTTTTGAGTCTGGTACACTTCTTTAAAATAGATAAAATCAATATCATCCATTTGGATTGATGGGTCACTTAATTTGAAAATTCTTTTGATTTCATTAGCTGTGATAGTCAACAACGCATTTCCCTTTGTATCCCTTACAAACCTGGATACTCTGTCATATGTGTTGGCTATCAAAATGAATAGATCTATATCCATAAATACCCTGGGAATTATCCAATTTCTCACATCTAAATTCCATATGTTACAATCTAGGGAAGGGGCATTTCTTTGGCTATAAGTAGTTTTAAACAAACATAAACCATTTATATTGGTTTTGACATCTTTGGCCCACCTACATGTGTCATGTGAGGCCTCACCCCGACCCATCATAGCTTAGTTGATACACTTATTTTGATACATTGATACACTTTTTGATTATCCTGACAGAGACTCAAGATATTATGTTTATGATGATGATTATATTGTATGGATTTTATTATGATATGGATTAGACCTAGAACATGTGGTTGACTTTGATTATACATGTTTGGATAGGTAAATTGATGAGAAGATCAGATCATGATTAGACTTGATTATTTCATGGATGTTATGTCATGATGATTATGGAATTATTATGTTTTAAATATTTCTCTATGAAAATTGTAATTAGGAATTTAATTATGCTTATTGATTAATGTTGCTAGGTATGAATTGAATATGTATATTGCATGTGATTTTATTATCTTGGACTACTGATGCTCAAGTTTAGTGTGTAGGAAAGAGAACCATAGAATCAGTCAGAGAATTAGTAACCAACCATATATGCAAACTATAAAACCAAGGTTGAACCTAATGAAGAGGTTCAAACCTCGTTGTTAAGTGATTTTATTCGTGATCATAAAATTGTATGTATGTATTAGGTGTTTTCATTATGTAATTAGTGACATGTCAATGTTGTATTATGTCATTTTATAATGTCACTTGACACTCATTATGTGTTTATATAATGACATGTCTACTAAGGTTGGAAATGTAAACCTAAGCCTAACTGATTCTTCAAGAACCTATTTAGACCCTTTGTTGGAGATACTTGCGAAGTTCCACCAATTTGATCATTTAGATTTAATTCTTTTCTAACCACTTCTAGAGGCCAAAAAGAGGTCCTAAGGGTCAAATTTAGCAAAATCCTAGTACCTTAGTGATAGGGGTACGGGTTAGGAATGTTTTTAACACATCTAGAATCCCCAAGTGGCCTTGGTGACCTATTTTATGATCCATTTTTCACATGCTTCAAAAATGGAGTAAGTCTTGACCTTTTACCCAAACCCACACTCCTTTCCAATCTGACATTTATGATAGGAGACAAGGAAAAAAAAAGGACTTGAGGGTCAAATCTTAATTTAATGTTGGTGGGTGGGTAGAAGTTGGAGGTCTTTTTAGAGGCCCTTGGTAGAGTTAGTGGGTGTTCACCCACTCTCTACTTTTAAAGACATTAGGGTTTGGATTGGAAAAGCATAAGGGATTGGGCTCTTCTCAAAATTCATTTGCCATAACACATTGTGAAGGTTGGTCTCCATTGCTATGAAATTGATTTGTTTTGTTGCAAGTAGATTTGTATGGTTCTTTTCATTCTCTTGCATATGTGAAATGTATTTGTCTTGTTGTTATGTAAGGGATTGAGATTTTGGATTTGAATTCTTGCTTATGGTTTTATCTTTGTTTGAATATGGGAGTTTTGTGAAGGGTGTGATGGCATTACTCACCCTTGGATAGGGAAGACATGGCAATGTATGGGAGAAGGGGTTAGTTGGATTCCATGATAGTGTAGAGTCTCTTCTCGTGGAGAGAAAAGGGAAAAAAAAATACAAGGTGTATGGGCCCTTGCATACCATTGTATTTGATCCTAATTTTGGGGGAGATAAGGAGAAGATTGGATGGAAAGATGTATGTGGTTTTAGTCTTAAAGAGGCATGTTATTTGAATGTATTATTTTGGCATTCTCCTACATGAAAATCCACCTTCACCCCTTGTTATGGGTTCATGGTGAATCCATTTGTGCAAGCCTTGGGAGAGTGTTCTTTGTTATTGTATTCATGTATGTGGGTGTGTGATTGTTACCCATTGGCTACCGATTCTCCTAGCTTGGGGGTGGTCTCCTTGAGACCTAGGATGGGAGGTGAGCTTCCCATGGTTCTCTTCATGTATTTGTAGGTTTTGAAGTCAAGATGATTGTGGAAAAGCTTGGGAGAAATCTCTGTTTGGTGTAGTTGTGTGAGAGCAACTTTAATGTTACATGGTTACTCCTTTTGTATTGAGATTCATTTCTTTTTGAGTGTTGTAAAGTTCACATTGAAAGATTTATCAAGTAAGATGTGAAGAGCTCTTATTCATTATGTAATAGTTTTCATAGCATATAAAATCTTGTGGATTTATGAATCTTCTAATCTCTATAATGTATTTGATTGTAATTTTTCAAGTTAAAAATATTCCATTCTTCATTTGGAAATATATATTCCATTTCAATAGGTTCAACACTCTACTTTAAAATTTTCATTGTAACCTCAATCCTTGAGAAGGAAAGATAAACTTGATAACAATAGTAAATCAAACAAGTTAGTATATTAATGTAAAAATCAACTAATACTAATATCCAATTTATAGTTCACTTAGTGTATTGCACTAATAAAATAAATCAAATTCTTACAATTAACTACTCATATAATAAAACCAAGAAACCAATATGATAGAAGTTAAAACCAAATTCTACCAATGACATTTTTCAGATTTTAGAGCAAAAATGCTCTTTGGAAAATGTATGGAGAGGGATTTAATTCCCCTTTTACACAGAGAATATTCTCTTTATATTCCCCTCACTTAACCCCCCCTAATTACCCCTTTAGTGCTAATATATAGTTTTTTATTAATAGGGAAGGCATGATGTTGCACCCATCCCTGCGGGCCCCACATATACCTTCTTCCTTACCTTTTTACCCTTTTATTTGGGCGTAGGTATAGGACTATTTTAAATGTTTGAAAGGAAAATTTAAATTAAAAAAAATGCTGAAAACATACTCCTTACCCTTACCATGTGAAATTCCTCCTTGGGATTGTATGAAGGTTTTGGTGGGCCCCTGAAAACTTGTCAATCACTCCTCTCCTCCATGCGTACTTGGGTCTGACATCGAAATCAATACATATCCCTAGGACAAGACAACCTTCCCTCTCCATGCGAAATTTCCCTTGCCTCCAATTGTTGACCTCACTTAATATTTTCAGCACATTGAAATGGGGAAACCTTGAGCTGGTCCCCACCTCCACCTTGAAACATGCGAATGCCTTTGTTTCAAAAAGGCTCTACTTGCATAAAACCCACACAAACTTTAGGTAGGATTGGGATTTCCATCACCCCACCCACTTGGTAAGTGGGCCTTGGGGATAGGGGGTGATGTGATAGTTGGTAGGTAAATAGGTCTAGATTAGTAGGGTTAGTTAGATTAGTTGATTAGGATTAGTGACTAATAAATTTATTAACATGTTCTGATTTAATTAGCATTGAATCAATTTTTTAAAAATAATCGTCTATTTATTCCAATGGTTAACTATTTAAAGTGGATCATTAATATTAGAAAGTTAGGTTAGTTTAAGATTGTTAAAGATTTTAATTGGTATTCTAATATATAGTTAGTTGTTAATTTAATTTTGTTATGATAAATTGAAATATGTTGCTCATGTGTTCAAAAGGGTTAGAGATTAATTTAATTTTCTATTAGGGGATTAATGGGCTAAGGTTGCATGTGTTTTTTTAAAAGGGGAGAATTTAATTAAAATTGATATTAGTAGGTTAGGAATTAGATTAGATTTTGATTATTAGATTTTAATTAGTGGATATCTTAATATACATGTTTAAGTGGGTCCAAGGATAGTTAAGAAAGGTTATGCATATTAATTATTGTAATTAATTTAGTTCTCTTTTATTTATTTAACTAATGTGTGTGAAATGGTTATATCAGGATTGTTTATAGATGTTATTTAGATAGGGTTAATTAACTAACTTCCAAATATTTTAGGATTGAAATGGATTTTTTTTAGTAAACTTGATTGACCGAGGATCATGTCTAAAGGTTACTTTAAATGTCGTAAGTAGATAAGGTTGAAAGGGAATTAGTACTAGATTTAAATGGATAAAATTGTAATCTAGGTTAAGAATTAAAATAATTTCTAGGTCAACCTAATTCAACATATGTTCTTAACAATTAAATTACTATCATGATACTACATGTGGTTAAACATCAAACCATAGTTAATTCAACCTGACCCAAGAGTTCATGTAACCCGTGTAACAAGTTGATGCTCCAACTCTGCATCTGTATGTGGCGCAACCCTAATTCAATCTATGAATACACCTTGCAACTCGAAGACTAACTTCACCATGTTCTCACTTTTCCACAAGACATCCATTGTGTAGTTGTACGTACTTGTGTTTTAAAAAAAAAAAATTGTCAGTGTGTTTTGCCCCAGTTTTGGGCATGACATTTTGGTATGAGAGCATGTTTTGACACTAGGAACCTAACCCATTACATTTAAACTCTTTTAAACTTAAATTATTGTGTAGGATGCCTGCCACCAAAGGAGCTGCTCAATGAGGTAGAGGCTGTAGAGCTGCAAATGTTGGGGCAGAATAGGAGGATCCACCACCTCCACCACCTTCACCACCTCCACCACATTAGAACCCTAACCAAGATATTTTGGATGTTCTCCAAAATCTGATTGGGGTGATTCAGCAGAGACTATCACCCATAGTTCAGCAGAAGATTCCTGAAAGGGAAACACATATTTCAGAAGATGATAAAGCAGTTAGCAGAGAGTAGGAGTCCCCCACCTAGGTCTGTTGAGGGTCATGATGATCAGGAGGGTGAGTCGTTCATGGGGTTGTAATACTATGTGAACATGAGATACATGCCAGAGAGAGACCCCCTAGAGATGTTGAAGATGAGATTTGAGAGTTATTATGACTCCAGCCACCCTTGTTTTTGGGAGCCATTGACGGGTCAGTAGCAGAGGCCTGGTTACAGAGTTTACAATAATGTTTTGGATTGCACCCTTATGGGAGTAATCTAAAGGCATGACTTGCAGTCCATCTCCTACGAGAGAAGGCTTCCACTTGGTGGGAGCAGGAGGTGTCCATAGATGGAGTGAGTATTGACACACTCATTTGGGAGTCTTTTATAGCCCAATTTTGAGAGAGGTATCTCTCTGAGCATTTCAGACAAAGATAGATAGAGGATTTCCATGATCTCTAGTAGAGAGGCCTCATAGTGGCCCAGTATGAGAGTCGATTTCTCAATTTCCTTCCCTATGTTGATTACATGAAGGATGAAAAATTATGTATCCACCGTTTCATTAAGGGACTTAATATGTCTCTTTAGGGCATAGTACGCCTAGCCTTTCCTACCACATTCAGAGAGACAGTTGAGATGAAACTTGTAGCCGAGGACAACCGTACTAGACAGGAGTTCCGAGATCAGTCTCAGCACTGAAACCCCTCTTCCCAGTAGTCAGGACAATAGAGACCCCCTTGGAAAGGGAAACAGAATCACTCAGTAGGATCCTTTAAGGGTCAACAGTCCTAGCAGTAGAGATCTCAACAGGATTATAGACAGAGGCCTTCACAAGGTTATCAGGGCTCTAATCCCAAACAGTGGCAGTCTCAGGGTCCTAGATAGGATCAAAGGACATAGACCCCTCAGGAACAGCCAGCTAGGACTCAGTATTCCTCTAGGGGTGGTTATAGTGGTTCATGTAGGACCGAAGGACCATAGCAGTCTAGATCACAGGGAGTTCAGATTCAGTCCCAACGGCCATGTTACACTTGCGGTGGTATGGGTCATATAGCGAGAGAGTCCCCACAGGGATTGTCAACCAATGGTCAGAGAAGGGATACCTCAAGCCTATAGTTGGAGATATTGGTAGATCTCATAGAGTTTTTGCTGCGGTTGATAATCGCCAGGCCGACCACCAGGCCATGGTCATAGAGGCCACAGGTATGATTCAGGGTATTAGTGTTTCTATTTTGTTTGGTTCAGGAGCCATAGACTCCTTTATATCTCTCTATGTAGTGGAGCATTACGGGCTGGTGGTAGTTAGATAGGATGTTGGTTGGGAGGTTGAGTTAGCTTCAGGAGCTAGAGTATCTATTAGTTCCTTAGTTCGTAGTTGTCAGATTCAGATTGGAGACTTAATCATGATGACTAATCTTTGCATTACCCCTCTAGGTTCTTATGATGTAGTCCTTGGCATAGATTTTCTATATGCCCACAGCGCCAAGATGGATTGTCATCAGAAGAGGGTTGAGTGTGTTGATGATCACGGTACTTCCATGGTGATATTTGGGGTACAAAGACCCGTATCCCTTCGCATGATTTCTGCTATGTAGCTTAGGCAGTGCGTGCAAAAGGGATGTCAGTTATTTTCCATCACCATTAGTGATAGAGAAGAGGATTCAGAAGGGGATCCTTCACTCAAGGATTTTTCTATTCTTCAGGAGTTTACAGATGTATTTCCTACCGAGCTACCTGGTATGCCTCCACCTAGGGTAGTTGATTTTCACATAGACCTTGTACTAGGAGCCAAGCCCATATCTAGAGCACCTTACAGGATGACCACACATGAGCTCAATGAGCTCAAGATTCAGTTAGAAGAGCTCTTGGAGAAAGGGCATATCCGACCTAGTGTATCACCTTGGGGTGCACTAATGATTTTGTGAAGAAGGATGGTCACTTAGATTGTGCATTGATTATCCGCAGTTGAATAAAGTAACAATTAAGAATTGATACCCACTCCCCAAGATCGATGATTTGTTTGATCAGTTGTAGGGTGCCTGAGTATTCCCAAAGATAGATCTGAAGTCAGGGTACCATCAATTATGGATTGTGGAAAGTGATATCCACAAGACTGCTTTTCGCATGAGGTATGGTCACTATGAGTTCACAGTAGTGCCATTTGGTCTCACGAATGCTCCAGCTGTGTTCATGATCCTCATGAATGGAGTATTTTGTACATTGTTGGATAAATTTGTGGTAGTGTTCCTTGATGACATTCTGATATATTCTTGCAATGAGGAGGAGCATGAGGAGCATCTGAGATAGGTTCTGCAGTGTTTGAGAGAGAATTAGTTATATGGAAGCTTGTCAAAGTGTGCCTTCTTTAGACCTGAGGTGCATTATCTTGGTCATGTTATATCCGACGATGGGATCTCTGTAGATCCATCAAAGATTAGAGCTATTATGGATTGGCCAACACCCACTAGTGTCACTGAGGTCATAAGTTTTAGTAGGATATTACAGATGCTTCGTGGCAAGATTTTCTAGAGTAGCTCATCCCATCACCTCCCTTCAGAGAAAGGGAAAGAAGTATGAATGGATAGAGAAGTGTGAGAGAGCTTTCCAGGAGCTCAAGAGATCCCTCACTAGTGCACCAATTTTAGCAGTGCCAGATCCTTCGGTAGATTTTGTTGTATGTACGGATGGTTTAGGAGCATTCCTTATGCAGGAGGGTCATCCTATAACTTTTGAGTCTAGGAAGCTAAAGACTCATGAGCTTAATTATAGTACTCATGACCTAGAACTCGCAGTAGTGGTTCATGCCTTAGTGAGGTGGCGACACTTCCTTCTAGGTCACCGATTTGAGCTTCATTCAGATCACCATAGCTTACAGTATATCTTTACATAGCCCAATCTTAATGCTAAGTAGAGGAGATGGATGGAGTTTTTGTGTGAGTATGATTTTTATGTTCATTACATCAAAGGGAAGGAGAATGTAGTTGCAGTTGCCTTGAGTAGGAGGTGACACAAGATCTCATCTATGAATTCTAGTACAGATTTGAGGGAGCGCATTTTTCATCACTTGCCAAAGGATGGATTATATGTGGAGGTTTGTCAGTTTATCCATTCTTAGAGACCCCTCATGGGGAGATTTGTAGAGTATTCTTTAGAGTCTGATGGACTTCTACGTAATAGGGGATGCATCTATGTACCTTCTACGGGTGACTTGCGATAGTTTATTGTGCTTGAGGCTCATAGAGCACCTTATGCAGCTCATCTTGGAGCTAAGAAGTTGCATGTAGATCTGAGACAGTTGTATCATTGGCCGGGCATGAGATTGCAGATTGCCAGCATAGTTGCTAGATGTCTAGAGTGCCAGAGAGTGAAGGCAGAGCACAGTCATCTAGGTGGGCTCCTGCAACCACATGAGATTGCCGAGTGGAAGTGGGATGATATATCTATGGACTTCATTGTTGGTCTCCCTATGTCTTATCACTGCCATGATGGAATCTTGGTGACAGTCGACACGTTGACTAAGGTTGCCCACTTCTCAACCATGCGTACTACATTCACAACATGAAACATAGCTCAGGTCTTTTTGCGGGATATTTTCAGACTTCATGGCATTTCCCATAAGGTCATCTCTGATAGAGACTCCTTGTTCACATCAACTTTTTGGAGAGAGTTACAAGCAGCATTGGGCACTAGACTAAATTTCAGTACGACATATCACCCTCAAATAGATGGACAGACAGAGAGGGTTAACTAGGTGTTAGAGGATATGTTATGTATATATGTGATGGACCATTAGGTCAAGTGGGAGGAATACCTACATCTCGTCAAGTTCACCTATAATAATGGGCATCATTCTTCTATAGGTATGTCGCCATATCAGGCCTTGTATGGTAGACCATGCAGGACACCACTAAGTTGGGACAGGATCAAGGATAGAGTATATATTGGACTTCAGTTGGTCAAGGATATGGAGCAGTAGGTAGTCTTGATTAAACAATGTCTTAGAGAGGCTATGGATCGATAGAAGAAGTATGCAAATGCGAAGTGGGTTGATCGTGAGTATATGGTTGGAGATAGGGTCTTCTTGAGAGTGTGCCCGCATAAGAGTCCAATCCATTTTGGAAAGGGCTCTAAGTTAGCACCTCACTTTGTTGGACCTTTCGAGATATTAGAGAGGATAGGACCAGTTGCCTATCGTCTAGGCTTGCCACCCAGCCTGTCACGCATCCACAATGTGCTCCATGTATCCGTGTTATAAAATATATTCATGATGAGTCTCAAATTATATATTGGGATGCCTTGCAGGTGGAGTCAGATGGATAGCTAGCAATGGAGCCCATTCGTATTATAGCCCGATAGACCCTTGCACTTCAAGGCCGAGAGCTGGACCAGGTTAGGATCCAGTGGGATTGTTATGATGAGGTCTTGGCTTCATGGGAGGATGCAACACATATGAGATCTCAATACCCATATTTTTTTGATGAACTCTAGGAGGAAGTTCATGCCTAGTGGGGGAGGATGTGAGGCCTCACCCCGACCCATCATAGCTCAGTTGATACACTTATTTTTATACATTGATACACTTTTTGATTATCTTGACAGAGACTCGAGATATTATGTTTATGATGATGATTATATTGTATGGATTTCATTGTCATATGGATTAGACCTAGAACATGTGGTTGATTTTGATTATACATGTTTAGATAGGTAAATTGATGAGAAGATCGGATCATGATTAGACTTGATTATTTCATGGATGTTAAGTCATGATGATTATGGAATTATTATGTTTTAAACATTTATGTATGAAAATTGTAATTACAAATTTAATTCTACTTATTGATTAATGTTGGTAAGTATGAATTGAATATGTATATTACATGTGATTTTATTATCTTGGACTACTGATGCTCGAGTTTAGTGTGTAGGAAAGAGAACCATAGAATCAGTTGGTGAATCAGTAACCAACCATATGTGCAAACTGTAAAACCAAGGTTGAACTTAATGAAGAGGTTCGAATCTCATTGTTAAGTGATTTTATTCGTGACCATAAAATTGTATGTATGTATTAGGTGTTTTCATTATGTAATTAGTGACATATCAATGTTGTATTATGTCATTTTATAGTGTCACTTGACACTCATTATGTGTTTATGTAATGACATGTCTACTAAGGTTAGCATTGTAAACCTAAGCCTAACTGATTCTTCAGGAACCTAATTAGACCCCTTGTTGGAGATACTTGCAAAGTTCCACCAATTTGATCATTTAGATTTAATTCTTTTCTAGCCACTTCTAGAGGCCAAAAAGAGGTCCTAAGGGTCAAATTTAGCAAAATCCTAGTATCTTAGTGATAGGGGCATGGGTTAGGAATATTTTTAACACATATAGAATCCCCTAGTGGCCTTGGTGATCTATTTTATGACCCATTTTCCACATGCTTCGAAAATGGAGTAAGTCTTGACCTTTTACCCAAACCCACACTCCTTTCCAATCTGGCATTTATGATAGGGGACAAGGAAAAGCAAAAGGACTTGAGGGTCAAATCTGAATTTAATGTTAGTGGGTGGGTAGAAGTTTGAGGTCTTTTTAGAGGCCCTTGGTAGAGTTAGTGGGTGTTCACCCACTCTCTACTTTTAGATACATTTGGGTTTGGATTGGAAAAGCATAAGGGATTGGGCTCTTCTCAAAATTCATTTGCCATAACACATTGTGAAGGTTGGTCTCCATTGCTATGAAATTGATTTGTTTTGTTGCAAGTAGATTTGTATGGTTCTTTTCATTCTCTTGCATATGTGAAATATATTTGTCTTGTTGTTATGTAAGGGATTGGGATTTTGGGTTTGAATTATTGCTTAAGGTTTTATCTTTGTTTGAATACAAGAGTTTTGTGAAGGGTGTGATGACATTACTCACCCTTGGATAGGGAAGAAGTGGAAATGTATGGGGGAAGGGGTTAGTTGGATTCCATGATAGTGTAGAGTCTCTTCTCATGGAGAGAAGAGGGAAAAAATGCAAGGTGTATGAGCCCTTACATGCCATTGTATTTGATCCTAATTTTGGGGGAGATAAGGAGAAGATTGGATGGAAAGATGTATGTAGTTTTAGCCTTAAAGAGACATGTTATTTGAATGTATCATTTTGGCATTCTCCTACATGGAAATCCACCTTCACCCCTTGTTATGGGTTCATGGTGAATCCATTTGTGCAAGCCTTGGGAGGGTGTTCTTTGTTGTTGTATTCGTGTATGTGGGTGTGTGATTGTTACCCATTGACTATCGATTCTCCTAGCTTGGGGGTGGTCTCCTTGAGACCTAGGATGAGAGGTGAGCTTCCCATGGTTCTCCTCATGTATTTGCAAGTTTTGAAGTCAAGATGATTGTAGAAAAATTTGGGAGAAATCTCTATTTTGGTGTAGTTGTGTGAGAGCAACTTTAATGTTGCATGGTTACTCCTTTTATATTGAGCTTAATTTCTTTTTGAGTGTTGTAATGTTCATATTGAAAGATTTATCAAGTAAGATGTGAAGAGCTCTTATTCATTATGTAATAGTTTTCATAGCATATAAAATCTTGTGGATTTATGAATCTTGTAATCTCTATAATGTATTTGATTGTAAGTTTTCAAGTTAAAAATACTCCATTCTTACTTTGGAAATCTATATTCCATTTCAATAGGTTCAACACTCTACCTTAAAATTTTCATTGCAATCTCAATTCTTGAGAAGGAAAGATAAACTTGATAACAATAGTAAATCAAAGAAGTTAGTATATTAACGTAAAAATCAACTAATACTAATATCCAATTTATAGTTCAGTTAGTGTATTGCACTAATAAAATAAATCAAATGCATACAATTAACTACTTTTATAATAAAACCAAGAAATCAATATGATAGAAGCTAAAACCAAATTCTACCAATGACATTTTCTAGATTTTAGAGTAAAAATGCTCTCTGAAAAATGTATGAGGAGGGGTTTAATTCTCCCTTTACACAGAGAATATTCCCTTTATATTCCCCTCACTTAACCCCCCTAATTACCCCTTTAGTGCTAATATATAGTTTTTAATTAATAGGGGAGGTATGATGTTGCACCCATCCCCGTGGGCCCCACATATACATTCTTCCTTACCTTTTTACCCCTTTATTTGGGCGCAGGTATAGGAATGTTTTAAATGTTTGAAAGGAAAATTTAAATTAAAAAAAAAAAGCTGAAAACATACTCCTTACCCTTACCATGTGAAATTCCTCCTTGGGATTGCATGAAGGTTTTGGTGGGCCCTTGAAAACTTGTCAATCACTCCTCTCCTGCATGCATACTTGGGTCTGACATGAGAATCAATACATATCCCTAGGACAAGACAACCTTCCCTCTCCATGTGAA
The DNA here is from genome assembly GCA_018584345.1 of Thuja plicata. Taxonomy (NCBI): domain Eukaryota; kingdom Viridiplantae; phylum Streptophyta; class Pinopsida; order Cupressales; family Cupressaceae; genus Thuja; species Thuja plicata. The sequence goes on along the minus strand of MU226963.1, from coordinate 3,189,055 downwards.
ATTTTCCTTGCCTCCAATTGTTGAGCCCACTTAATATTTTCAGCACATTGAAATGGGGAAACCTTGAGCTGGTCGCCACCTCCACCTTGAAACATGCGAATGCCTTTGTTTTAAAAAGGCTCTACTTGCATAAAACCCATGCAAGCTTTAGGTAGGGTTGGGATTTCCATCACCCCACCCACTTGGCAAGTGGGCCTTGTGGATAGGGGGGTGATGTGATAGTTGGTAGGTAAATAGGTCTAGATTAGTAGGGTTAGTTAGATTAGTTGATTAGGATTAGTGACTAATAGATTATTAACATGTTCTGATTTAATTAGCATTGAATCAACTTTTTAAAAATAATAGTCTATTTATTCCAATGGTTAACTATTTAAAATGGATCATTAATATTAGTAAGTTAGGTTAGTTTAAGATTGTTAAAGATTTTAATTGGTATTTTAATATATAGTTAGTTGTTAATTTAATTTTGTTACGATAAATTGAAATATGTTGCTCATGTGTTCAAAAGGGTTAGAGGTTAATTTAATTTTCTATTAGGGGATTAATGGGCTAAGGTTGCATGTGTTTTTTTAAAAGGGGAGAATTTAATTAAAATTGATATTAGTAGGTTAGGAATTAGATTAGATTTTAATTAGTGGATATCCTAATATACATGTTTAAGTGGGTCCAGGGATAGTTAAGAAAGGTTATGCATATTAATTATTGTAATTAATTTAGTTCTCTTTTATTTATTTAACTAATGTTCATGAAATGGTTATATCAGGATTGTTTATAGATGTTATGTAGATAGGGTTAATTAACCGACTTCCAAATATTTTAGGATTGAAATAGTTTTTGTTTAGTAAACTTGATTGACCGAGGATCATGTCTAAAGGTTACTTTAAATGTCGTAAGTAGCTAAGGTTGAAAGGGAATTAGTACTAGATTTAAATGTATAAAATTGTAATCTAGGTTAAGAATTAAAGTAATTGCTAGGTCAACCTAATTCAACATATATTCTTAACAATTAAATTACTATCATGATACTACACGCGGTTAAACATAAAACCATAGTTAATTCAACCTGACCCAAGAGTTCATGTAACCCGTGTAACAAGTTGATGCTCCAACTCTGCATCCGTATGTGGCACAACCCTAATTCAATTTATGAATATACCTTGCAACTTGAAGACTAACTTCACCATGTTATCACCTTTTCACAACACGTCCATTGTGTAGTTGTATGTACTTGTGTTTTTAAAAAAAAAAAATTATCTATGTTTTGCCCTAGTTTTGGGCATGACATGTCATATAAACCCTCTCCTACTTTGAAATGGGGATGTATTGAAAATATTTTCTTGACTTGGGTAGCATCACCCGTGGACCCACTCAACTGCTATAGAAGGTCCTCTCTCACATTTCTTTTCTGATATTCTATCTCTCCAAAGAATTCAATCCTAGGGGTCATTTTTGAACCTAGGGCTTTTTTACTGAGATGAAATTCAGATTTAAAAAAGAATTCTGAGAGATTTTCAAATTTCAAACCTTACTGGAAGTATGAGTTTCTACTGTATCAGAGGAGACTTACCTGTTCTGTAATTTTTCCACAAGGAGCTCAATATCACTGTAATTCTATTCTTTGCTTGAATGATTATGAGGAATTATGGTGACTTTAAGTTCAAGTGAAGAATTATACGGCCTCAATCAAATCAATTTTTTGCATTGAATTCAACTAAAGTGGCCACACATTCTTCAATCAATTTTCCTATTTCAAAACTTGTGGGTTAACGACTCACTGATGCTCATTTTAATAACTTTGAATTTGGACTATAGATCTCAAACAACACCTCCTTCATCTGATGACTCTCATCTTTTCTCAAAAACAACTGTTCATCTGGGATAGGTGTCAGTATGACATGATTGCTTAAACACTAGATCATGTTCACTTTTCCTTTAAGCGATCAAGTCAACCATCCAATTCACCTTAACTTGGCTACAAGTTATTCCACTTTGAGTTTACTGACCACGGCTACGGTGTCATCCATTTGGACATGTTTCATCATGGCTTAATGGCTTAATTGCTAGATGTCGATCATTTTTCCTTTAATACATTAAGCGAGCTGTCCAATATTTTCAAACTTCTAATCTCTATAACATGATCTCTGCACGATACAGGACTAACCTTTTATGCCACATGTCACCATGACTTAATTATTTATCCATTAGATCTTGATCACTTTTCCTTTAAGTGATTAAGCCAACCATTGATTCTTTCTATACATGCTATGCCTTTAATCCTTCCTTTACGACCTCAGCCAGATCCACTAGGACACATGGCATCATGACTTAATCGCTTAAGTGATAGATTTTGATCAGTTTCTCTTTAAACGATTAAGTGAGTTGATAGATCTTCAACAAATTCTCTACCCTTTAACCTGCGATCAACTTTAGCTTTAGTGGAATATACGTCACCCTCTGGACATGCATCAACACCACTTAATGTCTTAGATGCTAGATCTTGTTAATCTTGGAGATAAGCCATTAAGTCATCCATCAGATCATAATCAAACTGTCTACGCTTTAATCATCGTCTGCTCAGAATACCCGGGTCCACTAACTGCCACATGTCAACACTGCTTAATCACTTAACTGATAGATGTCGAGCATATTCCCTTTAAGCAATTAAGCTAACTAGTAGATCTTTCTGAGCTTTAATCTTCTTTATGCTACCTGCGATAGGACCCACATCACTCCCTTTTGACACACGTCACTCAGATTAATCACTTATATGATAAATGTCATTCAATTTGGGATTTAGCAATTAAGTCTACCATCTAATGAAATAGGACCTACCTAGTGATTAATTGAGAACCCTTTTGACCATCGGACCCACTAGAGACATGTGGCGTCACAACTTAATGGCTTAAACGATAGATGTCATTTACTTTGGTAATAAGCCATTAAGAGGGATGTTAGATTAAAATAGACTTGCTCGACAGATAATGAATTTAATTAAAATAGATGCGGATCTTGAACTTAGGGAATAATACTTGACCACGATGTTAGGACCAAAAACTTAATGAATAACAACATTTTAAAATGAACCCATTCGAGACATGGACTAAGTGACAAAAAGTGACTCAAAATTAGAAACCAATTCGACTCTTAGGGTTTTAGGACCAAATTTTACATTTTGAGACATGAAACAAGGGTTTTCAACATTTTAGCTAGGTTAAAGGCTTAAAAAAATATTTGCAGAGGTATAGGAACAATTTTGACCATGATTTTAACCTTTTAAGCACCAACATGATAGGAAATTTTAAAATTTTATGATGATGACTAAGGATCATGAAATATTACCAAAACGACTATCTTAGCACTCCATGTAAATTTTTTTGTTACCCCCTAGTCCAAACACTCCTCCAGAAATTAGTGGGAAGAACTATTTCGATCCATACTTCAAGGTATATCTCATATTTGTACATGTTTGTTTACTTGAGTCTTACTTGGATTACTAAAACATTCATTTTATTATAAATTTTCTTTGTATAGGATAGTGTTGGAGCAATCGATGGATCCCATATAATAGTCACTGTCGATGTGGACATACAATCCAAATATTGTGATAGAAAAGGAAACTTGTCACAAAATGTTATTGGAGTTACTTCATTTAATTATAAGTTTCAGTACATCCTTGTTGGTTGGGAAGGGTCCACTATAGATAGCCTTGTTCTTGCTTCGGCTCTCTCAACAGAAGATCCACTGGTAGTTCCACCCGGTATGTCAACATCTAATTGTATAATGATTATATATTCAAATATTCGTATGTTATAATAATATAAATTTTTAATGTAGGGACATATTATTTAGTCGATGCTAGATATCCAGATGTACTAGGCTTTCTTTCCTAGGTTATTGGTGTACACATTAACATTTAAAGGAGTTTTCAAGAGCGAAACCAATAAAAATTCTAGAAGAGTTGTTTAACCACCGACACTCCTCACTCAAAAATGCAATAGAGTGCACAATTAGGATTTTGAAGCAACATTTTCCTATCCTGAGGCATGCGACATCTTATCAAATCATGACACAAAATAAGATTATTTTAGCATGTTGCATACTACACAACTTCATCATGATAGAGGATGGTGTTTGATCCTGTGTGTGTGTATTTGGGTACCTGTTAGATCAACACAAACACTTCAATAAATCGTTATATTAGCAACATGGGGTTAGTGAAAAACATGAAAAGCATGGGAAACCCGCTAAAATCGATCTATTGCCT
>MU226963.1:3168958-3184691 GCA_018584345.1 Thuja plicata | reverse complement strand
GATAATATAAATCAGTGATAAGAATCACCTAGGACATTAAATTGATTAAAAGAATTATGCCAAGCAATAACAGGGTCGTTTGGACATAACTCGAGGGTATGATCACACTTAGGGCAAATAGGGTCTACAGTTGCGACAGACCAAAATTAGGTGGTTACAGATCTGAGGTTGAAATGGAAGAGGATGCAGACCATGTTAGGATACATGTATCGATGCTTGAGACATATGGGATGAGTCAGCGTGATAGAGATGATTGGGGGAAGTTTCAAGATGGAATAGCTAGAAGGATGTGGGAAGACTACAGATCTCGATCTTAGACCACTGTAATGATCCCTTTTTTTGGCTATAAAGAAATGGTGCAGTCAAGGTTGGAGGATCCACTATCCAAACTTGTAGCCAACAATAAAGACACACAATAGAAACTCAACAACACAGAGATATAACAACTTATGTCAATTCATATTCATTTTAGATTCCATTACATGAAACATGTCGGGTTGTAAGGCTTTCTCGGTTACAGCCAAATACAAAGATACAATTCAAGATAAACTATAGATCTTCTGCCAAGAAACAACTCACGATCCAGATTCTTAGATCTAACACTTCAATCCACTCTCTAATCTAATCTCCCAAACTAAGAACAAAATACTACTTAAATACAAAATCAACCAAGGGTCAGCCACAAAATTGAACATTGGAGAAAACCCTAACCCAGATTTAGGTCCACACAACCTTTAATGAAAGATCCACCCTTAATGCTGCAATCAAAATTAAATGCAAAAGTTGGCCACCGGATCCAACTCCAAAATAAACAACTCAGGAAAAGGATGACCGAGCAACAAAGTGACTCAGGCAAAGAACAACTTGAGCAAAAGAAACATGACTCAGGAAAGCATACTTGAGCAAAAAAAAAGAACTCAGAACCAAGCATGCCCAAGCGACAGAAACCTCAGAAACAAAGACCAACTCGGAAAAAGCATAACCAAGTGATAGACCTGAGCAACAAAGCATTTCCCAAGAAACCTCCAAATAGGTTAAATAAATAAAGTAGACATCTTTTTGGTTGAGTAGGATTACCAAGTATCCTAGGATGCTCCTGCATTAGACACACCAGGTAAAGAAGATGTTCCCATAAAGGAAATCATGAACATCCTAAGGGAATTAGAACAGGTATCCCATACTTGTTCTTAACCCATATCTCCTTTTGCCTTTCATTCCATGTTGGCTTAAGTCTGTTCATTGTCTCATCCAAAAAATTCATCAGTCCAAAAATTTTCTCATATCTCCGACTTGTAATTGATAGTAGTTGATACTGATCATCCTCGGTACTTTATATATTATCAGTGCTTTTATGAACCACATTTCCATCTGACTGATTGATCAACTCACTATCATATGCATCTCTCTGTGTCACTAGTGTCAACATCTGCTGCACCACCTTAGTAAAATATTTTATATGTTTCTTCATCTATGTAAGTTCCTCAGAGATATCATTCTCTTTCCCTTTTAGATTCTCCTTCCCTTCATTCATTGGGATAGGTTCACCAACTCCCTTATCCTGAAGTTTGTTACTGTCATTCAGACAATACTTGATAACTCCACATCTTTTAATTCCTCCTCCCTGCAAAGGTATCATCCTATGCTTGGTTTCACCCTATTTCACAACATAGGTATTTGCACGACCATAAAACACAACATGTCTGTCATATTGCCAAGGTCTACTGAGAAATAGGTGGCAAACATCCATAGGTAATACATCACATAGTATCTCATCAGAATAAGATCCAATCTTAAAATTAACAAGGCATTGCTCCTCAATCCTGACCTTAGACACATCTTGTATCCAACTAACCTGATAAGGATTAGGATGTTTCCTCCTTTCCAATTTCAATTTACTAACCATCTCTTCTGAAAAAAAGTTCTCAGAACTAGCACCATCAATTATGACATTACATACCTTATCCTTGAAGTTACATATGGTTCTCAATAGAGTCTTCTTCTGTTCAGCTTGATTTGAGGGAACCAAAGTTCTTCTAAGCAAAAGATTCATATTTTCCACCTCAGGTTTGTTCTCAACAACTTCATTCACCACAAAATTTCGGTGATTACCAACCTTCTTATCTGCACGGGAACATTCATAAAATTGATTTCCTTCTTCTCCATAGTTGTAACAAGTACCTCTGAATACACCTCTACCTACTCTTTTCCCTGGTTCAATAGGTTTTGGTTCCTCCTCATCTCTAGGTTTATCTTTTACCAACTATTCTTGCTTCTCTTTCCCTCAGGAATTACCATAGTGTCTTCTCTTCTACTTATCTTCTAGCTTCAGTGCATACTGATAAGAATCTTTCATAGAGTCAATCTTCAACACATCAATCTCATCTTGGATATTGAATTTAAGGCCATTAAGATACCTCACCACCTTTTGCTTAGAAAGTTTTCTATGCGTAGACCGAATTGTCAACTTGTAGAAATCCTCAGTATAATCTTCTATAGTCATCTTTTTCTATTTTAGATTTGACAATTTCTTAAACAAATCAATTTTATAGTTAGTAGGAATGAACTTAGACTTTAGCTTTGCCACCATCAACCTCCACTGATTGATCTTCATCTCTCTTTCTTCTTCTTGGTCCCTCTATAATTATTTCCACCATAGATCTTGGCATGTCCTTTCAACTTAGGCTGTGCCAACTTTACTCTAAGTAGATCTTCAATGTCTTCCAACTCAAAGTAGTCTTCCAACTAACCGATCCAATCAATCAGATCCTCGAGCTTCAATGTACTTGATAAATTAGACACCTCCATTCAATAACTTGTACTCAACCAAGCTTCAGATCTCTGTAACTAACCATATGTGCCTCCTCTAGATCTCACTATCTGATCAATTCTGTTATCTCCACTAGATCCAGTAGCTTCAAAATCTTGAGCAGCTTCTTCATAACCATCATCCATTCTAGGAACTCTCTGTAATCCAAGGTTTCTGATACCTTCTATGATTTCATTCTTCATTTCTTCCATCTCAGATATGAATCTTTCTTCTATCCTCACTTCTACCTCCTCAAAAATATCTACAATCGCCCTAGGGTCCAATCTTCTCGAAGGCATCTCTCCACATTTTAGAAAACCCTAAGCTCCACAAGCAACGAACTAGATCAAACTTCACTCTAATACCACTTGATGCAGTCAAGGTTGGAGGATCCAGTAAAGGACTATCCAAACTTGTAGCCAACAACAAAGACACACAATAGAAACTCAACAACACAAAGATATAACAACTTATATCAATTCATATTCATTTCATATTCCATTACATGCAACATGATAGGCTATAAGGCCTTCCCGGTTATGGACAAATATAAAGATACAATTCAAGATCAACTACAAATCTTTTGCCAACAAACAACTCATGATCCATATTCTCAGATCTAACACTTCAATCCACTCTCTAATATGATCTCCCAAAATAGGAACAAAATACTACTTAAATACAAAAGAAACCAAGGGTCAGCCTCAAAATCAAACATTGGAGAAACCCCTAACCCAGATTTAGGTCCACCTAACCTCCAATGAAAGATCCACCATTAATCTTACAATTAGAATTAATTGCAAAAGTTGACAACCAGATCCAACTCCAAAATAAACAACTCGGGCAAAGGATGACTGAGTAATAGAATGACTCAGGTAAAGGATGACTGAGCAATAGAGTGACTCGGGAAAAGAACAACCCAAGCAACAGAAACATGACTCAGGCAAGCATACTCGAGAAATAGAAAAGAACTCGGAACCAAGCATGTCCAAGCGATAGAAACCTAAGAAAAAGAGACCAAATCAGAACAAGCATAACCGAGTGACAGACCCGAGCAATAGAGTATTTCCTGAGCAGCTTCCAAATAGGTTTAAGAAATAAAGAAAACATATTTTTGGTTGAGCAGGATTTCCAAGTATCCTAGGATGCTCCTGCATCAAGAAAATATAGGGATCGTTATTTTAGTTGTCCTTCCTTATAATTGACAATTTTCACAAAAATGTTGAAGATCTAAGTGCTCTCTATTATGTAATGACTAATTCTGATATATTTATAATTAGATTTACTATATAAATCCTATTTGAAATTTGAATGTTTAGGTCCATGAAGTAGTTATTTCGGTTGTTAAAACTAATTGCATGATTGTTTTGCTATGTTGATGTTTTTCTATATCAATAATATTATCAATACATAGGCATATACCAACATACATATTCTAATTTCCATCTTGAAGTTGTGTCCTTCACGCTTTACATATTTGGATATGTCTGAAGTTAATTCTTGTCCAATTAGTTTATTGTAGAATTTTCTGTGTTAATTCATGTTGTGATTTCACTTTATTGGGGATTCTATTTTGTTTTCTGCAACTATTACAATTTCTAAGATTTCACTTTATAGGGGATTGTGCTAAGGTACTGGTTGAATTGAAAATTTCTCATCAAATGTAGAGAACTGCAAAACATAACCAAAGGCCAACATGGACATATTTAAAGTCTTTATCAAGGCAAAGATCTGCAATATATGACTTGCAACTAATGCGCTATCTCTGATCTGCAATATATGACTTGCAACCAATTTGTTGCCTCTGATCTACAATATATGACTTGCAACCAATGTTCCAATGACACTTGTTCTTACTGAGAAGATTTAATATAAGGATTGAATTAATGAAATGTCCAATGATGATCGAATGAGAGGAATTGACTTCTATCTCATACTTTTAACAATGAAGTCATGCTTCTAAAAGACATGTCCTTTTCTATTCTCACCCCTTCAATAACACTAACCAATCAATTCTCTTATTCTTAACTGACACCTTATTACATTTAGTAATAACTGCTTTCAATCTTCTAAAGTTGTAGTTAATCTAAACCATATTTGACACAGAATCATAATCGATGTCATATATTGATATCGAACATCCTTTGTATGAATTATTGATTAATTAATTATAACTCTGCCTTAATATGTCTTTCAATTAATGGTAATTGATTATCATAGGATCACTTATAATTGATGAGTATGCATTCACTAACTCAGATATTTATGTATTTTCTGTATGATATTTATGTATTTGCACATCTTAGCCAACGATTTGCACAATGTTTGTCATAAAATATTTACAGGCACAAGTAATGAAATTTATCTGATCTTTTAGCAGATTTCATTGAAAGATTAAATCAATAGATTTCCTAGATTTACTTATAATTTTCTTTGTGACTATTTGTTTCGTATAAGGATGGGTGATGAATTTCAATTAACCCAGACAACCAATTAAAAAAAAGGTTTTATGGACAAGAGACATGGAACGAAAGCTTCTAGACTTACTCTAGGAGCAATTCCAGCTTGGAAGAAAGGGAGAAGGGGGTTCTAAAAAGAAGCATGGAACACCATTGAAAGGAAGTTCAATATAGATTTGAACATGAACCTGACAAAAGATAACTTCAAAAACAAGCTCAAAACTTGGAAGTGGGGTTTTAGAGTAATGAAAGACTTGAGGAATACAAGCAGTTTTGCATGGAATGAGACCACTAAATGTATGGATGCAGAGGATAGTGTATGGGAGGATCTTCTTAAGGTAACATGCTATTGAAATTATTTTGACTTAAGTAAAATCACGTGTTGAAAGTTTGTAATACAAGATGATTAGTAATTCATTCTTTATGCCAAAATGCAGAGAAAATAATTCAAAAATGCCAAGGTGTATAAGAGGAATTCGTTCCAATACTACAATGAGTTAGCCTTCATTGTGGGGAATGATATGGCTGAAGGAAAGGTAGCTTCAACACCTCAAGAGACAAAAGAAGGGAAGCCCATGGATGAGCCTTTAGATTTTGATGATGTGGATGATATAGCCACACTTATGGGGACCGCTGCTGATTTGAATGATGAGTTTTTTCAATCCAACCAATCTGCTACAAGTGGCAAAGAGACCCCGACATAAACATCAAGGATGCCGAAAAGGAAGAAGGAAAGGATGACCGGTTCCATGTATGGGATGTGTGAGACTCTCAAAAAGATACACGAGGACTTCAATATGGCTCAAAATATCAAAGTGGATCATACACATTCAGAAGATGCTTTAGATAAAGTAATGGATAATGTGTATGAGGCTCTTAAATCCATCCCTGATCTACCTCCATGTACTATGATAAAGGCATATGACACTTTCATGGTATAAAATGCAAGAGTCAAAGGGTTCCTGAGAGTGACAGAAAAAGGAGAGAGTCAGATATATCAAAATGAAGTGTGGAGGAGTACAATAACTTTTATATGGATATTTCACGGATAACTATTTAATAACTTCACATGACTCAAAATGAAGTGTGGAGGAGTACAATAAATTTTATATGATTTAATTTTTCTTTCAAGTTTTTTATTTCATTAAAATTCATACGAATAATATAGTTTGTGTTTCAAGTTTGTTATTTTATTAAAATTCTGGAAAGGGACATTACATGCCTTCTTGCTATTAGATATGTCTATTGTTGTTGGCTAATAGCTTTTGTGTGGATGGATTCTTTTTTTAGTCCTTGATTGTAGTTTACCTGTTGTTTGGTTGAGATTCATTGTTCTATCTATAGTAGTTGCCATAAAAGGGTCAGGGCAATAAGTACCCTGTAAATGACAATGGAAAATCTAAATTATTGTTCAATTTATAGATGTAATGTATATAATGGAAGTAAACTTCTAATGGTTTTGGCCATCAGGACTAACCTAGGAGAGGTTGTAAAGGATTAAGATGAAGTTTCTAAACAATTTCAGAAACATAAATTTTTGTATTGTAGAATAGGGAGGGATGGCAAGGTATTCTTTCTTGAGTTATTAGGGACACTCTAGGTCAGCTTATTTGTGATTCTAGGTTTGAACGTCAAGTTTAAAACTTTTTAATTATGCCAGTTTATTGTTTTAAATTTTACAAATGCAAATTTTGGCTTACTCTTTATAACTGTTCTTGCCTACCTTCTTTCATTTGTTGAAGCTATGGAAATGTAGGCATATAAAATGAGAGGCTGAAGATCAATGGAAGGTATATAGTGCCATATGAGATGTTTTCACAAAAAGAGCCAAATATAGCTAGGATCTCACCATCTTGTATCTGAAATCCCTTTTTGGTATGTAGGTGATAGGACTTGACACTGGAAGTTAGGAATTACATTAAAGAGTTAGAAATGCTATCTTACATCATTTTGTAATTTCTTTAATTAGAAGTCAATCCAGATTTGAACATTTCTACACAATGTTGATTTTTGTACTGATTCAAAATTCATATTTAGTAAGGATGTTGTTACTCCTTCAACATATAGCTGGCAATTTCCTGCTGGAATGGTTATGTGCATTATGTAGTGACAACTATACTAGTCTGTGTTTCTCTAGCTCAACTTTTGTAGGAGTCATTTGTAGGAAAGAGGGATTGCAGAAATTGCTTCTAAAGAGGGAGACTACTCTGCAAGAGAGATTATTCTAAATAGATGAAATGGGATGTCCAAATTGTTCCCCTCCAGACCCAGTGCAAAAGAGAAAAATTTCTTAGAATATGGTGAAATCATAACCCACTACAATAGAGGAGAGCATGATTTCAATCCGTACGGGCCTTATGATGTAGATTCTAAATTGAATAATATTTATGATAACCAAACTTTATAAGCAAACATCATGAGATCTCAAGTCAGAATGGAGGATTCTACCATAGATCCCCATGAGCCTAAGTAAGAAATACTGATGGATTATGAACTGTTGGATCTAGCAAGAACAAAAAATAATTATTTAAGAAAATTTACAAGAAGATGCTACATCTAGAAAACCAATGGTTACTCATTGAATCAGCTGAAGAATTTCTCAATTAGAAAGGATTGCCCAGTTAATTGAAAATTATAGGTATAGACTAATGCAAATACAAGAATTTTTTTTCACGCTATTGAAATTATATTGGTAAGTTGCATGTTTGGTTCCCATTTATGCATATGGTTAGATGATTGTCCAAATAAGGATTATGGTGGTGGTATCTTTTCCACCATTATCAATTTACATGGTTTTTTTTCTACAAATAGTTATATCTTCAATCAAGAAATCTAATTATTAGGGTTTGATAGCTTCTTTTGTTATAGTATTCATTGAGGCAATGCCTTACTTGTATTAGAACCATATTTATTAGTTTATATGTAACCCTATTTTGGATATTTTTTTGGTTAGTGGATTTACAATCTTGTTAATGGGTGAAAAATTCAAAGAATATATGAAAAAGAAAAAGGAATTTTTTCTTATCATGCCAAGAAAAACACTAATTTGATGCAATTACATATCAAAATTATTTCCTATGAGGCCTCACCCCGATCCATCATAGCTCAGTTGATACACTTATTTTGATACATTGATACACTTTTTGATTATCCTGACAGAGACTTGAGATATTATGTTTATTATGATGATTATATTGTATGGATTACACTCTCATATGGATTAGACCTAGAACATGTGGTTGATTTTAATTATACATGTTTAGATAGGTGAATTGATGAGAAGATCGGATCATGATTATACTTGATTATTTCATGGATGTTATGTCATGATGATTATGGAATTATTATGTTTTAAACATTGCTGTATGAAAATTGTAATTAGGAATTTAATTCTGCTTATTGTTTAATGTTGCTAAGTATGAATTGAATATGTATATTGCATGTGATTTTATTATCTTGGACTATTGATGCTCAAGTTTAGTGTGCAAGAAAGAGAACCATGGAATCAGTCAGAGAATCAGTAACCAACCATATGTGCAAACTGTAAAGCCAAGGTTGAACCTAATGAAGAGGTTTGAACCTCATTTTTAAGTGATTTTATTCATGACCGTAAAATTGTATGTATGTATTAGGTGTTCTCATTATATAATTAGTGACATGTCAATGTTGTATTATGTCATTTTATAGTGTCACTTGACACTTGGTATGTGTTTATCTAATGAAATGTCTACTAAGGTTGGCAATGTAAACCTAAGCTTAACTGATTCATTAGGAACCTAATTAAACCCCTTGTTAGAGATACTTGCAAAGTTCCACCAATTTGATCATTTAGATTTAATTATTTTCTAGCCACTTTTAGAGGCCAAAAAGAGGTCCTAAGGGTCAAATTTAACAAAATCCTAGTACCTTAGTGAAAGGGGTATGGGTAAGGAATGTTTTTAACACATCTAGAATCCCCTAGTGGCCTTGGTGACCTATTTTATGACCCATTTTCCACATGCTACGAAAATAGAGTAAGTCTTGACCTTTTACCCAAACCCACACTCCTTTCCAATTGGAATTTATGATAGGGGACAAGGAAAAGCCAAAAGACTTTAGGGTCAAGTCTGAATTTAATATTGGTGGGTGGGTAGAAGTTGGAGGTCATTTTAGAGGCCCTTAGTAGAGTTAGTGGGTGTTCACCCACTCTCTACTTTTAGAGACATTAGGGTTTGGATTGAGGAAGGATAAGGGATTGGGCTCTTCTCAAAATTCATTTGCATAACACACTGTGAAGGTTAGTATCCATTTCCATGAAAGCACTTTTTTTTGTTGCAAGTAGATTTGTATATTTCTTTTCATTCTCTTGCATATGTGAAATGTATTTGTATTGTTGTTATGTAAGGGAATTGGATTTGAGGTTTGAATTCTTGCTTATGATTTTATCCTTGTTTTGAATAAGGGAGTTTTGTGAAGGGTGTGATGACATTACTCACCCTTAGATAGGGAATAAGTGGCCATGTATGGGGGAAGGGGTTAGTTGGATTCTATGATAGTGTAGAGTCTCTTTTCATAGAGAGAAGAGAGAAAAAAATGCAAGGTGTCTGGGCCCTTGCATGTCATTGTATTTGATCCTAATTTTGGGGGAGATAAGGAGAAGATTGGATGGAAATATGTATGTGGTTTTAGCCTTGAAGAGACATGTTATTTGAATGTATTATTTTGGCATTCTCCTACATGGAAATCCTCCTTCACCCCTTGTTATGGGTTCATGCTGAATCCATTTGTGCAAGCCTTGGGAGGGTGTTCTTTGTTGTTGTATTCATGTATGTGGATGTGTGATTGTCACCCGTTGGCTACCGATTCTCCTAGTTTGGGGGTGGTCTCCTTGAGACCTAGGATGAGAGGTGAGCTTCCCATGGTTCTCCTCATGTATTTGCACGTTTTGAAGTCAAGATGATTGTGGAAAAGCTTGGGAGAAATCTCTATTTTGGTGTAGTTGTGTGAGAACAACTTTAATGTTGCATGGTTACTCCTTTTGTATTGAGATTCATTTCTTTTTTAGTGTTGTAATGTTCAAATTTAAAGCTTTATCAAGTAAGATGTGAAGAGCTCTTATTCATAATTTAATAGCTTCATTAAAGAAAAAACATTGTATGCTATCCATTGATTGTATAGATCTTCCATCTTGAAGATGTGTAGTTATATTTTGAAGGATTACCATAATCTAAATGAAGAGTCTTCAGTTTCATGCCTATTGTATTCTATTATTTAGAATAATGAAGTTAATCTTTCATGGTTGAATGATATCTAATATTGAAAAGAAAGGCAATGTAATAGTTTTTTCATAACATATAAAATCTTGTGGATTTATGAATCTTGTAATCTCTATAATATATTTGATTGTAAGTTTTCAAGTTAAAAATACTCCATTCTTTCTTTAGAAATATATATTACATTTCAATAGGTTCAACACTCTACCTTAAAACCTTCATTGCAACCTCAGTTCTTGAGAAGGAAAGATAAACTTGATAACAATAGTAAATCAACAAGTTAGTATATTAATGTAAAAATCAACTAATACTAATATTCAATTTATAGTTCACTTAGTGTATTGCACTAATAAAATAATTCAAATGAATACAATTAACCACTCCAATAATAAAATCAATAATATCAACGATAGAAGCTAAAACCAAATAATATCAATGACACTTCCCAGATTTTTAGAACAGAAATGCTCTTACAAAAAATGTATGGAGAGGGATTTAATTCCCTCTTTACACAGAGAATATTCCCTTTATATTCCCCTCACTTAACCCCCCTAATTACCCCCTTTAGTGCTAACACATAGGTTTTAATTAATAGGGGAGGCATAATGTTTAGCACCCATCCCCGTGGGCCCCACACATATCTTCCTCGTTACCTTTATACCTCTTTATTTGGGCACAGGGATGGGACTGTTTAAAATGTTTGAAGAGTTAAATGGAAAAAAGATGAAGCATACTCCTTGGTTTTTGCACCACCCTCCCCAAGCCATGCGAAATTTCTCCTTGGGATTTTAGTGAATATTTTTTGTGGGCCCCAGAAAACTTGTCCTGCACACCTCTCCTTGGAGGAATTCAAAACCCTATGCAGCCTTGTCTTATGTGTCTTGTCACCTCTCCCACTTGGCACGTGGGCCAAGGGGGAAGGGAGGGGTGATGGGATAGGGGATTAGTAGGTTAGTAGGTTAGTAGGGTTAGTTAGATTAGTTGATTAGGTTTAGTAATTAATAGATTTATTAACATGTTCATATTTAATTAGTATTGTATCAACTTTCTAAAATTATAGTTTATTTTATCCAATGGTTAATTATTTAAAATGGATCTTAAATATTAGTAAGTTAGGTTAGTTTAAGATTGTTTAAAGATTTTAATTGGTATTCTAGTGTATAGTTAGTGGTTAATTTAATTTTCTATTAGAGGTTAATTTAATTTTCTATTAGGGGATTAATGGACTATGATTGCATGTATTTTTTTTTAAAAGGGGAGAATTTAATTAAAATTGATATTAGTAGGTTAGGAATTAGATTAGATTTGATTATTAGAATTTAATTAGTAGTTTTTTTTTTGTATAGTGAGTTTGTTATTAAATTTTAATTATGATAAATGGTAAATGTTTCATGTATGTTTTTTTTTTAATAAGGGAGTAGAATTTAATTAGTCTTTATATTAGTGGATATTTTAATATATATGTTTAAGTGGGTCCAAGGATAGTTAAGAAAGGTTATATATGTTAATTCTTGTAATTAATTTAGTTCTCTTTTATGTATTTAACTAATGTGTGTGAAATAGTTATATCAGGATTGGTTATAGATGTTATGTAGATAGGGTTAATTAACTAACTTTCAAATGTTTTAGGGTTGAAATGGTTTTTGTTTAGTAAACTTGATTGACCGAGTGATGCAAAGTGGCAAGCGGAAGCCTTGAAACAGTGCACAATTGATGAGGTTTTGTGTCTCAACTACCCAAATGGGGTCCAAGTGCTCAATACTTATCACAAGTATGGTAAGGACTAGGGGAAATGATTATCACAACCCAAACACCCAAGGCAACCTAATCACTAGGCTATGCCAAGTCCAAAACACCTATAATTGAGAAGTCACCAATAGGTCTCCTTAACCCAAAAGGCAACCAAACCCCATGAGACAAATTATAAGACCAGGGGTGGCCTACAATCACTGTTCTAGCCTATTTAGGTCCTATTTCTTTAGTTACAATGGTTCTTTCATTTACAAGCAACCCATAACACTAAGTTGCTTCACAACCTAAGGATTTGGCTTGTAGCCCTTTCTAGAGGGTAATTTGAACATAAGTCAGAATGCTTCCAAATGAGGTATTGAATTGGTTAGGGATTATAATACCATTTGAGGCTTTACTAAACATATCTAAGCACCAAGGAGTGGAGGAAAACAAAAGTCATTGCTATCATAAGCTTTAGACCGGATTAATAGGCCTAATTAGGTCTCCAAATGCACTACAAGTGCTCTTTCTCCTAAGCCAATGCACAAAATAAGCATGGGGGCATGCGTGGACATACAAAAGAACTCAGAATCCAAGGTTAGAGGTCTTGGTGAATCTCCAACCAGAAGTTATGGTGACTGTCCTAAGTCACAGAATGGTGCACACATGAGATGTACACCTAGGGATTTGTGGAAAACTCACTCCTCTGCAAATCCACACTCTCAACCTACAAAAGATGAAAATAAATTATAAAAGGTTGTATTCCACCAAGGGGAATCAATTTCCCATGGTGGAATGGGACCAAACAATCAGGCCCTATTAGAAACCCTATTTTTAAGCCTCAATTCCAGGCACTCCTACTAAAAATTAGATATCTTCCAATCTAGGGCAGATCAATACATGAGACCAACTAAAAATGGAAGAAGATTGAATGAAAACCTTTTTGGTCTTAGAGTTTCATGTGCACTAGTCTATACCCATCTGTACAAGATCACTATCCTCATAAATCTGCAGAAAAATAGTTTGTTTTATTGATTCAAAATGCCAAGTTACATATATTACCTTCCACCCACCTAAAAGGGCTATTTGAAGGCTTCCCCCATCGGTTACAACCAAATTTCAAACTATCTGACCGTTGGGGGCTTTGATTACAACTTTTGGCAAGAAGTTGTCAAAGTTGCTAAGCAACTTTGACAACATTTTTGCAATTTTTTCTTTCTAGGAGACCAAACTTGGTCTAAGCCTAATCTAGTGATCCAAGTGATCCAACATGGATCTAAAACATTAAAAACATGAAAAATGACTAAATCCTATGATCCTAGGTCCATTGACCACTCTTGATCATAGTTAGCTAGGGGCTTATAATTGTGCCAATCCTGGAACTAGGCCTCACAACTTGGTTTAGGTGGGTGCAATGTTTGATGAGTTTAGAGTAGGTGCTCCCGCACCATACTTCCTTGGAGTCTTAAAAATCAAGTCCCTACTTGAGGTTAACTGTTCCACTGAATTCCTATGGTGTTTGATTTGGTCTTCGATTAGCCAAGTAGCATCTATGTTGGGGAGTCCCTTCCATTTGACTAAGTACTGCATGTACTTCTTAGTTTTGGTATGCTTTAATATCTTGGTGTTTAAAATTGCTTCTATCTCCACTGGTTTGCTTTGGGGAAGATCAATAACATAGTCTTCATTGTTGATGTTTGTTTCCTCACCTTGTTCATTCATTGCATCTTCTGTAGCTTTGTAGATGGTAAGGTCTGCAACATTAAATATTGGAGAGATTTACAAAGTTGGAGGAAGGGAAATTTCATAGGTGTTCTCACCTATTTTGTTAAGTATGCTACAGGGACCGAATTTCTTCATTTATAGTTTGGATTATCTACTCTTAGGTAGTCTTTCCTTTCTTAGGAAGGCCCAAACCCTGTCTGCCACTTTGAAGTGGACCTCTCTCCTTTTATCAACATTTTCTTTGTACTTCAAACTAGACCTTTGCAATGTTTCTTTTATTTGCTGTTGTGCCTTTGTGATGAGCTCTGCTAGTTCTTAGCCTTGAGCACTGATTTTGAAATTAGAAGGGAGTTCCATCAGATCCAGTGGTCCTTTGGGGTGCAAAACATACACTGCTTGGAATGGAGTTTTACCGGTTGACCTATTTATAGAGTCATTGAAGGCAAACTCTGCTTGGGGTAGGATTGTATCCCAACTTTGTGAGTATTGCTTGGTTAGGCATCTTAGGAGATTTTCTAGGGACCTGTTTACTACCTCAGTCTACCCATCTATTTGTGGGTGATAGGCAGAGCTATAGGTGAGGTTTGTTCCCAACTTCTTGAAGAGTTTCCTCCAAAAGTGTCCTTGAAACTTTACATCCCTGTCTGATACAATTGTCAGAGGCAAACCATGGATTCTGACTACTTCTTTAAAGAAGACGTTGGCTATATGAGATACATCATTTTTTGTCCTGCATGGCACAAGGTGGGCCATTTTGCTGAACCTATCCACTATGACAAACACACTATCAAATCCTTACTTGGTTTTAGGCAGTCCCATGACAAAATCCATTGAGATGGACTCCCAAGGTCTTGAAGGGATTGGTAAGGGTTGGTAGAGTCCTTGATTTTTTGTCATCCCTTTAGCTTGTTGGAAAATAGTACATGATTCAATAAACTTCTTAACTTCATTGTTCAACTTGGGCCAAAAATAGCTCCTCTTCACCATGTCTGCTATCTTGTCAATGCCAAAGTGACCTCCTAGGCCACCACAATGCTTTTAATTGATTATATTTTCTCTCATTGAACATTTTGGTATGTAAAATTGTGCTCCCTTGAATAGAAGCCCATTCTGAATCAGATATTCAGAAAAATCAGTGTGATATCTGCCCTCCATTTTTGTGCAAATCTGATATACTTCTGCAAAATCAGGGTCATCCAGGTACAAGTGTTTGAGGAACTCAATTCCCACACTTTGTAGTTGAAATTATTCAATAAGACCAATCCTTCTACTAAGGGCATCAACAAATTTGTTTTCTACACCCTTTTTATACTTAATGTTGAAGGTATAGGCCTGTAATTGCTCTACCCATTTGAGATTCCTGACTGAGAGTTTTTCTTATGAATTGAGGAAGCTTAATACATGATTGTCAGTGTAGACTACAAACTCTTTTGGGATCAAATAGTGCCTCCATTTCTTGAGGGCTTGGACCATGGCATAGAGCTCTAGGTCATAAGTGGAGTACTTTCTTTTGGCTTCATTCAATCTCTCTGAGAAGAAAGCAACTGCCTTGCCTTCTTGGCTTAGGACTACTCCTATAGCCAAATTGCTTGCATCTGTCTCCACAGTGAAGACCTT
Organism: Thuja plicata; assembly: GCA_018584345.1. Taxonomy (NCBI): domain Eukaryota; kingdom Viridiplantae; phylum Streptophyta; class Pinopsida; order Cupressales; family Cupressaceae; genus Thuja; species Thuja plicata. The sequence continues at coordinate 3,169,101 of MU226963.1, read as the reverse complement.
GTTAAAATCAGGGAGAACCAAGATAGGGTATTGGGAAACTCTATTCTTCAAGTATTGGAATGCATCATTGGCTTCCTTTGTCCACATAAACTTAGTCTTCTTTCCACCTTTGATAGTTTCAAGCATTGGTGCACACACATGAC
>MU226963.1:3158323-3168842 GCA_018584345.1 Thuja plicata | reverse complement strand
TTGATTACCAACTTGTGCTGATGGAGTCTTCTTAGTACCTATTCCACATGATCAAGATGGTCTTCCTTGCTATGACTAAATATTAGTATGTCATCAAGGTAAATAACAACAAATTTTCCAATAAAATAAATGAATATCTCATTCATAAGCCTCATAAAAGTGCTAGGGTCATTGCTTAAGCCAAAGGGCATTACTAACCATTCAAACAAACCTTTAGTAGTCTTGAATGTTGTTTTCCATTCATCTCCCAGTTTGATTATGATTTAATGGTATCCAGACGTTAAGTCTATCTTGCTGAAGTAGCAAGCACCTTCTAGTTGATCCAATATGTCCTCAATCCTTGGCATGGGGAACCTATATCTTATTGTGATCTTTTTTAGATCCCTATTGTCCATGCATAACCTCCATTTGCCATATTTTTTAGGGGCCAAGACTGATGGTACTGCACATGGGCTGAGACTCTTTTGAATGAGTCCTCTTTCCATCAATTCGGTGACCTATTTTTCAATCTTTGCATGCTGTAGGGGTGTCATTTTGTATGGTGCCTTATTAGGCATGGATAAGCCTAGTATAAGGTCAATTTGACGAATGACATCCCTAATGAGAGGGAGGCTAGTGGGCAGGTCACTAACAGTGACATCTTTATACTTTTGCAATAGTTCCATGACTTCCTTTGGTATAGTTTCTTTTTTATCAGACCTGATGTTATCCTTGGGCTTTGAGATTAAGACAAAGGGTTCAATATTAGGTTCCTTCAAGGTTTTCAACATCTCTTTTTCTCCCATGATAATCACAGTGGGTTCTTCTGCAGATTTTTTATCCGGCAAGGGCTTCATAGTAAAGGTCTTCCCATCTTTAGTGATGGAGTAGGTATTCTTCCTACAATGGTGTATGACATCTACATCAAATTGCCAAGGCCTTCCTATAAGGATGTGTCAGGCATCCATTTCAACCACATTACAAAGAACTTTGCCTTTAAAATCTGGAATTGAGAATTTTATCCATGCTTGTTCTGTTACTAGAGTTTGTTGGCCTCTTGTTAACCATGAAACATGATAGGGGCAAGGGTGTGGCATTTTAGAGAGGTTTAAATTTTGAACCATTTCACAAGATACAAGATTTTCAGTTGAACCAGAATCTATAAGTAGATTGCATACCTTTCCATGACATTTGATTTTTGTTCTAAAGAGATTTTTCCTTTATGGAGGTTCTTGGGTTTGTGGCACTTGAAGGAAGACCTGCCTCATTATCAATCATACTCCTTCCTCTGGTTCCAAGTCTCTAGCATCAACATTGTCTTTTTTTTTATCTTCTTGGACAAGTTGTACTCTCCTCTCCCCTTGGTTGTTGTTGTGTCTCTTCTTAGGGCATCTTCCTGCATGATGTCCCATTTGATTGCAATAGTAACATTTCAAAGGTCCATTGCCTCTTCCTAAATTTGTCCTTCCCCTATTGAAGGGCCCCCTTCCTCTGTAGTTTCCCTTTGAATTAGAGTCACTATTTTCTTTGTCTCCTTGGTCAGGGGTCCTGTTTCTGCTACCACTATTCTGTCCCTTGTTTCAAGAGTTTCCTTTGCCTCTAAAGTTCTTCCCATTATCATTATTATTCCCTTTGCCAAAATCCTATTTTATTTTCCATTTCTCCTCGACCTTGAGTGCCATTTAATAGCACTTATTGACTATGGTAGGGCAGTGTAGGCTTAGTCTTCTTGAATAGATACCTTCAATCCATTCATGTATCTTGCTTGTTTTTCTTCCTCATCTTCTGCCACATTGGTCTTCATACATAGTTTTAAGAACTCCTCAGTGTATGATCCTACATCCATGTCCTTTTATTTTAAAATTTTCTTCCTCCTATGGAGTTGTATCCCATAGTCCTCCAGTACATATGTCTCCTTGATTAGGGCTATCATCCTATTCCATGAGTTGATCATGCTCTTTCCATTATTGACCCTCTCTGTTTGGATGAAGTTCCACCAAGTTAGGGCTACTCCCTTTAACTTGGATCTTTCCACCTTTACCCTATTCTTTTCAGGGATGTCTTCACATTCAAAGAATGTTGTTAAAGCCTCTATCCAATCCAAGGCTAAGTCTGCATTCATCTTTCCATTGAAGACTGAAAAATATATCTTTTCCTCCATGGTTCTCCTCCCCATGGACTTTAAGGCATCTATGAAGGGCCTTTGGTCTGCAGGGATGTTCTGATCAGAGTCATCCTCCTCTTCTTCACTCTCCTCTTCATTCTCAGACCCATCTTCTTTGTTCTTGTCAAGCTTCTTCTCAAGTTCCTTAAGCCTCTTGGTCAAGGCTATGTTTGCAGCCCTTTTCTCTCTCACCATCTTTGCTAACTCACTGTTTGTGACCCTTGTAGGGATCTCTTCATCTTTAGGAGTAGACATAGCTCTGATACTACTTGATGCAAAGTGGCAAGCATAAGCCTTCAAAAAGTGCACAATTGATGAGGTTTAGTGTCTCAACTACCCAAATGGGGTCCAAGTGCTCAATACTTATCACAAGTATGGTAAGGACTAGGGGAAATGGTTATCACAACCCAAACACCCAAGGAAACCTAATCACTAGGCTATGCCAAGTCCAAAACACCTATAATTGAGAAGTCACCAATAGGTCTCCTTAACCCAAAAGGCAACCAAACCCCATGAGACAAATTATAAGACTAGGGGTGGCCTACAATCACTGTTCTAGCCTATTTAGGTCCTATTTCTTTAGTTCCAATGGTTCTTTCATTTACAAGAAACCCATAACACTAAGTTGCTTCACAACCTAAGGATTTGTCTTATAGCCGTTTCTAGAGGGTAATTTGAACACAAGTCAAAATTATTCCAAATGAGGTATTGAATTGGTCAGGGATTCTGATACCCTTTAAGGCTTTACTAAACATATCCAAGCACCAAGGAGTGGAGGCAAACAAAAGTCACTGCTGTCACAAGGTTTAGACCGGACTAATAGGCCTAATTAGGTCTCCAAATGCACTACAAGTGCTCTTTCTCCTAAGAAAATGCACAAAATAAGCATGGGGGAATGTGTGGACATACAAAAGAACTCAGAATCCAAGGTTAGAGGTCTTGGTGAACCCCCAACCAGAAGTTATGGTGACTGTCCTAAGTCACAGAATGGTGCACACATGAGATGTACACCTAGGGCTTTGTGGAAAACTCACTCCTCTGCAAATCCACACTCCCAACCTGCAAAATATGAAAATAAATTGGAAAAGGTTGTATTCTACCAAGGGGCATCAATTTCGCATGGTGGAATGGGACCAAACAATTAGGCCCTATTAGAAACCCTATTTTTAAGCCTCAATTCCAAGCACTCCTACTAAAAATTAGATATCTTCCAATCTAGGGCAGATCAATACATGAGACCAACTAAAAATGGAAGAAGATTGAATGAACACCTTTTTGGTCTCAGAGTTGCATGTGCACTGGTCTATACCCATCTGTACAAGATCACTATCCTCAGAAATCTGCAGAAAATCAGTTTGTTTTATTGATTCAAAATGCCAAGTTACATATCTTACCTTCCACCCACCTAAAAGGGCTATTTGAAGGATTCCCCCATTGGTTACAACCAAATTTCAAACTATCTGACCATTGGGGGCTTTGATTACAGCTTTTGGAAAGAAGTTGTCAAAGTTGCTAAGCAACTCTGACAACATTTTTGTAATTTTTTCTTTCTAGGAGACCAAACTTGGTCTAAGCCTAATCTAGTGATCCAAGTGATCCAACATGGATCTAAAACATAAAAAACATAAAAAATGACTAAATCCTATGATCCTAGGCCCATTGACCACTCTTGACCATAGTTAGCCAGGGGCTTATAATTGTGCCAATCCTGGAACTAGGCCTCACAACTTGGTCTAGGTGGGTGCAATGTTTGATGAGTTTAGAGTAGGTGCTCCTGCACCACCGAGGATCATGTCTAAAGGTTACTTTAAATGTCGTAAGTAGCTAAGGTTGAAAGGGAATTGGCACTAGATTTAAATGGATAAAGTTGTAATCTAGGTTAAGTATTAAAGTAATTGCTAGGTCAACCTAATTCAACATATGTTCTTAACAATTAAATTACTATCATGATACTACACGTGGTTAAACATAAAACCATAGTTAATTCAACCTGACCCAAGAGTTCATTAAGCCCGTGTAACAAGTTGATGCTGCAACTCTGCATCTGTATGTGGCGTGACCCTAATTCAATCTATGAATATACCTTTCAACTCGAAGACTAGCTTCACCATGTTATCACCTTTCCACAACATATCCATTGTTAGTTGTATGCACTTGTGTTTTAAAAAAAAAAATTGTCTGTGTATTTTGCCCTAGTTTTGGGCATGACATTTCGTATTAATTTTTTTTTTTATGTAAAGAAATCTAATTATAGGTATGTAATAGTTGTATCATTTCAATATTGTCCAGATAGTGAAATTGTTACCTGTTAATGCTACATTGGAACGTGCCTTGTGCTTCTAATCATCTTATATTTTATTCAATTTGGTACGAATAGAATGTTTCCTTTTCAAGGGTTTAAATGTTTTGGAATGTACTGTGTGAGCTATCATATTACATCTCTTTGAACTCTCTTTCATTCAAAATTGAATCATGGAGTGAGATTCAAAAAGTACACAGTGAAAAATTATCCACAAACTCAAATTTAGACACTTGCATATAATATTGAATAGTAGTTTTGACTTGTATACACCCACGCCTACTACTAATTATGATTGGGGTATTTGGAGCGTAAATTGTCATTGAAAATTATATCAACATATTTTTGTTTGTGACTTTGAAATCTATATTCATGTTATCTTTATTTTGTTTGGAATTCATTTATAAGGAATGTCTTAATATGCTTAAAATGTGATGTGGTACACTTTAGTATAAATTTAAAATCTAATCCCTATCAAACTCAATTTATGTTTGTCTTCACACCATTTATATGCATTCAACAATTATAATCAACGTTAGGTTTAGAAATAGGGTTATGTTAGGATTAAAATTATGATTACAAATAAATTTTTTTGCATTATAGTTAGAATTAAGATTACAATAATTATTACAATGATCATTTTCGTGTTAAGATTATAGTATCACACACATTAAAATAATGTAGTCCAGTATCACACACATTAAAATAATGTAGTCCACTATCACATGCATCATGAAAAATGATATAAAAAGGCATCTAAATATAGTAGTTAAGCTTTGTTTAATATTCATGCATTATAAATACTAATGTTGTGCTAATGGTGCATTATTTGTATAGATGAATTTGCCAATGTGTCAATGTGGTGTTGGCCCCTGCTTGTTGAGGACCTCCAAGACAACGACCAATCCAGGGTGTCAATTTTGGGTATGCCCAAATCGTAAAAGGGTTGGTAATGGAAATATATGTTATGTTTCAAAACAATGTAAGAATTGATCTTTATAACAAAAACTAAAATGTAACTTTGGTATTGTAGGGGCACAATGGTTTTGATTACATCAGGTGGGTCGATGATGCCCCATCTACATCCATCCTGGTGACAACTATACATGATGAACGAGAAGAGTGCAAGTCATGCAAGGCGGTGAGCACCGCAATCACATCAATGGCAAAAGACAAAATCCTCTTTCTACGATGCCTTATCCTATGCCTTATTGTCATCATAATCAGACTTGTTTGTTGGGGCTAGATGTGTAAATGTGGTTTTAAAAGGATGTGTTTAAATTATTTTTGTATTGAAACGTTGGACATATGTAAATTAATGTCATCACTATTTTGGTGTTTTTTACAAATTTATAATTTATAATGTTAAAATTAAACAAATTATATAAATTAAAAAAATAGAAAAATACAAAAAATTAACTTTATTCAAAAAATTGCAAAAGAAAAATTAACATTCTTAAATTAAAAGAGTTTTGTACTTTATTTAGCATAGTAATAAATGAATTAATATACTAGAATAAAAAAATTATACTTTTAAAAACACATTTTTCTATCGAAAACATTGTAATTTATCAAATAAAACATATTTTTTATTAACAATAAAGGTTACTAACATTGGTGGGAAATCTTTTGCAATGCTCACTAAACAAAATACTTGCTAATAATCATTCTTAGATGTGAATATCATAATTTGTGATATTTATTCATTATTTTTCTAGTAAACTTAAACAAATTAAAGAAAAAAATTTAAAAACATTGAAATATTAACCTTATTCACAAAAATGCAAAAACAAAATTCCAATTCCAATTCCACTTTTGTGGAACCAAATGAAGAATTTGCATCTTCTTAGTCATATTCCAATTCCCGGTGAACCAAAGAGGACGAGCCCATATTCTAGAATTCATTTTCATAATAGCAGAATTCCAGAATTCAGTTCAATTCTAGAATTGGCTCTTCCAGCATTCCTGAATTTTGTGAAACAAACGTGCCCTAACCGTTTTGTTGCAGGAATTGACCTGGAATTGGCATAAACTAATTATGAATTTGTCACATCCTCCGTTTGGCAGTGCAAAACAAAACTGGAAGAGGGAGATGTATATGCTCATTTTGACCCAAAATCAGCATATACATCTTCCACTTGAAAAGGTGGAATTGGAATTTGAGGGCCAAATTCCCATTTTTTCAATCCCCATTTTGAAACCATTTTGTGTCCATGTGCAAAAAAATTTAACATTTGGACTCCACATGTAAGCAAATTTAAAACATTCACATCATTTTTCCACTTCCTTCCTTAGCTACCATGGCATCCACTTTTAGACCTGCCTACGCTGACACCAACAACCGTCGATCTTCCTTAGACAATTCCGTAGGAAACTATTGATTAAAAGATATTCTCCTCTAACTCAGACCACTACCAATTTCATCCCCATTAGAGAGAAAATGATGGTGATGGTTGAGACCTAGTGGCATTTCTCTGCTGCCACTACTGAAGGAAATTATGTTCACAAATGCAAGAGAGTTGCTGACCATTGGGGAGATATTTTTAACTTCCTCATACATACGAGTTTTCACAGTGTCGTCTAAATTATTGAAACCATTTGTGCAGGTCCAAAGGTTAGTGACTGAGGTGTTGAGAAAAGTCTACACGTCGCAAGTTTGCACATCATTAATTTGTCTCTTGACGGATCCTGATTCTAGTGCAGCCAAAATAGAATGTGATTCATTCAGCTACTCTATTGAAAACATAAAAAGTTGAATACATTTGGAAAGTGCTATTGCCTATTTCCGTTCAATCTTTCATTGTCATACTCAAATTCCAATTCCAGTTTCAAAATGTGAAACCAAATGGAGGAAATGCATCTTCTCGCTCATATTCTAGGTCGACCAAACGGTCCAAAATATATTTTGAAAATGAAAAATTGGAATATCAAATCCATGATTTGACCATTTCTAACATTTGATCAAATTTAGCATTTTCTAATTCCTGCAACCAAATAGGGCCTAGTGGCATCAACCCAGATCCTAGACTTCCAACTTGGGGCAGAACCACATACAATAGCTTGAACCACATTTAGAGAATATCCTTTGATATTTATTAAGAAGAGATATTACTTCTCCACAATGTCAAGCTGCTAGCCAGGGCCACAAATTCTGCATCATTATTTGTATCATCATGAAGTTTAATGGAGTCACCACAAATATGGCAATGACTAATCTCTATGTAAAATGCACCAAAGACAAAAAAAAAAAAAAAAAGTCAATTTTTTTTTCAAATTCGCAAAAACATTTTTTTTGTTTAATGCATTTTTTTGCAGTTTTCTACCACAAAATATGGAGATCATGAAGAACAAATGCTGAAAAATTTGTGAAAATCTATTTTTTTTTCTATTTTTTGAAATTTGGTCAACAGTGCATTTTACATGGAGGATAGTCATGTCCCCACAAATCATCCTTCCAGTCTCATCTCTAACAATGAAACTAGTCCCAGATGGACCTGAGTTGCCCCTAGAGGCCACGACGGAATATTGCATTTACATGTGGAATTTTTGTTAAAGAGTACTTGGGATCTGCACTATTGCCATATAAGCCAATTGAGTGTGCTTGTGCACATCTGCCTTTGTTTTGCAAAAGTGGATTTTATTAAAATGGGTTTTGGTGAATGGAGAGATCGAGTAATTAGTTTTTTATGATAATGTATTATTGGGCTATTGGAGGAACCATTGTCTTGGGGTGCGATCAATTAAGTATACCATGACTATGATGGGAAAATGGGGATTTTTGTCTATTTGAAAAATGATGTTTTGAGCCTATTGTTGCTAGGTGTCGTGATGCATTAGATTAGGACATGACAATAGTGATATTTCCCCTAGTGATTCTAAAAGATAATGAGGTATAGTGTGCCCACACGTGTAGCATTAGCACTTGCCAAAGGAACATGTCTGCACATGTAGCAATGGGACTTGTTAGGTCATAGTCTTTTGTGCTTTCCCACCATGGTGCAATTGGAGTTACTCATGAGAAATTCTCACCCATGTAGCAATTGGACTTGTAGGAATGTGGATTTTAATGTGGTCATCATTTCTTGCCCGCAATGTAGCGTAAGGACTTGTCAAAGGTACATGCACACACATGTAGTGATTAGACTAGTAGGATTGTGGATCCTTTGTGTACTCTTGAATAGAGACTCAACGAGGTTGTATTATTTCTTTCCCACACATGTAGGTGGTGGTTCTTACCCATAGTGGTTTCCTTGTACAAGTGTGTTTGAATAACTGAGGGGGGGGGGCTGAATCAGTGGCCTCAAACATATTCCAATAAATCAACCCAAAAAATTAGTACCACAATATTAAGCCTCTAGTTATCTTCAGTCCTACAAGATGAATGCCTTCAAATAATCATAAAAAATAACTACTACTCGGAGTCCACTTTTAAACCTTATTCTTACTGTTTATCGATTAGCAGTTTTTCATCTACCAAAATACAACAAATGACTTAGTGTATGCCGATCAATCCAGATTAGTTCTGATTAAGTAAAAACAGGTTTTACAAGGACCCGAAACCTTTACAAAAAACAAAGAGTTCAACAGGTTTTACAAGGACCTGCAACCTAGTTTGAAAAGTGAGATATACATTAAAAAGCAGAAACATCTGTGCCAAAGCACCAGAGAAGAAAGGAACAGAAAAGAAACATCCCAAGCAAAAAAGTCCCAAAGATATAGCAAAAGATAGCAGGGATAGCAAAAAGAACCCAACCAGGAAAGAAAAAGAAGCAGCTACATCTCCTTCACCAGATCCTCAGCTTCGAGGACCATAATCTGCATATTGTTGATCGAGTTCTTGAGCTCCTCCATTTCTTTATCCTCCTTAGGACTCTTTTTCTTGGAGCTAGCTCTAGTGCGCGATCCCAGGCCCATAGTCTCCACTATACTGCTATCCTTGTCCTTGTAAATCCTGTCCAGTTTATCCATTAGAATTTGCGCATGACCACAATATGCTTTGAGGCTGATGAGGCATTGTTCCCCTATTTTTTTAACCGATGCCTCCAGCCTTTTCACTTTATTCTTTAGAATCTTATGTTGTTCCACACTGTTATCCTTTTCCACTCTGTCTTTAATGTCTTTAATTTGTCTCTCCATAGTTCCCACCTTATTAGCATACCTAGCCTAAGCTTTAGAGTTACCTACAACTTCTTTCATTTCCTTCAAACAATCGGCCACAGGTTTTTCCCCAATCCCCATTCTGTTGAGAATTTTAATATCCACCTGTATTTTATTAACTTGGTTTTTCAAAATAATCTGGTCATTAAACATGTTATTAACCAGCCTAGAGAAACCCTAAATAATACCTTTGTTGTCATTACTATTATGGTCCCCTATTTCCGGATTGTCCTGATATTCATTGAACCCAGTATCATCAGCATTTTTAGTATTCTGATCCAAATTACCATCCCCCTGCTGAGTATCAATCTTCAAATCACTGGTATTGTTAAAAGTTTCATCTTTTTCATTATCTTTATCATCTTTTTCCTTAGTCTCCCGCTTATACTCAGGGATTAAATCTTCCTCATCTGAGGTGAGAACAATTCTTTTCTTGCTGGAGTTGTTGTTTCTACGAATTATATTACCCTTGCCCTCAACTCTTTTCCTTTTTTTGCCCTCCTTTTTGATAGCTTTGTTGTCATTCTCAGTGTCTGAATCCCCAATCTGGGTTTTCTTCTTATTCTTCTTCTTTCTAACAACATCAATTTCAGTCTCTGTCTCCGAATCCCCAATCTGGGTTTTCTTCTTCATTTTCATTTTGCCTTTTTTCTTTCTGCTACCCTCCTCACATTCCTCATCACTATATTCAATCTCCGACCCTTCAGTGCTAGATTTCTTCTTCTTTTTAGAAATACCCCTTTTATTATTTTTAGGAGTAACGAAACCTTTAGCCTCCTCTTCACTTTCAGTTTTATCTTCATACATACTATACTCCTCATCACCTTCAGTATCTTTAGCATCCTTCAAATTCTTCTTCTCCACAGACCTTTCCATTTTCTTAGATTTCAGAACCTCATAAACAAGCAACATAAGCCCTT
>MU226963.1:3145363-3158225 GCA_018584345.1 Thuja plicata | reverse complement strand
ACCTACCATCCAGAGTAATATAGCTGATGATAACATAAAGAACATACCTCCATGGTCTAGATATGTGCTTAGGGTTATGGTAAGTAGTATCAATCTTGACCAATCTATTCTTCTCTTTCTCGTTATCCGGAAAGGACTCCCAGGCTTTTTTTGAAATCAACCTATCACAATAAAACTTAATGCCCTCCATCCCCATACCCGTAGCTTCAGCAATGACTTCCTCCATTACTTCCATATACTCATCACCAACTAAAATCTTGCCCTCCTTCCAAGTTTTCTCAAAAATCCTGGTAATATTAGGATTCCCACCATGAAGCCGCTCCAGATATACAACAAGGCGTCCCTCCTTCACAATCTTCCACACATCATTACATTTTTTCCAGTGACTGCAACTAACTGGTTCAATTCTCTTCTTATTACCTCCCATCTCTTCTCTGTAATTTCTGTAAGTTTTTTTCTTAGCGCTATAGATAATGCCAAAATGAGCTTTTCGAGAGCCATAATAGACCCAGAAAGCCTGCCGACTCCAACTCATAATCATTGCATAATACTTCGGCCTCTGAAGGCCATTATGACACATCACCTGATTATAAATGATATTAAAATAACTTACCATTAATGATGATTTTTTGACGACTCCTTAGATGCTCGTCCTCGAGCATTAATTTCACTTCAATTAGCATGTCATATCCATCATTCCACTGATCCACCTCATCACTTTTGCAAGCATGATTTGCCACCCAGTCAGCAACGCCATTAGCTTCACGATAATTATGAGTTATAATGCATAACTCAAAAGAATTAATTATCTCCTTGGCTTTTTGAATTATGTTGTATATAGTCCAAGACGCGCGAATCACATAATTTAAACAGTTGATAATATTGAGAGTCCCCTTCAACCCAAACTTTAGTACAACCTTTCTCTTTAGAAAAAATAATACCTTGGAGAGCCGCACATGCTTCAACAATATGATTAGTTTGATGACCAATAGGAATAGCTTTCATGCCAATACACACACCATTTTCATTTCTGATGAAAATACCACAACCAGCTACCCCTGGGTTTCCCTTAGAGGCCCCATCAAAATTAAATTTCTGCCAATCCTTAGGGGGACAGTCCCACCTAGCATCCTCTCTTTTGCCTTTATTAATCTTATTGTTAGGTTTGCCACAAAAATTCCAATTTTTAAACAAAGATAAATCATTCTCTTGTTTGGGTTCTGCAACTTCATCCTGAAGCATAACATTCTCTCTTATTCCTCTTTTAATCTTATAGAACACCTCCTTCTCCTTCGTACTTTTGTCCCTAAAAAATCTATCATTTCTTTCCCTCCAAACCCCCCAGCAAACATGTGGGAGGACAAACTTCCAAATCTGAATGATAGTATTATGCTTAGATGGATATATCCAAGATTTAAAAAGACTCTAAATTGTTAGGGAAAACCCACTCAATATTAAAGATTTGAAAAAAAAGACCCCAAATTTTTCTTGCAAAGGAACAGTGAAAGTAGATATGTTCAACACTCTCTTCCTCTTGCTTGCATAGATAACATCTGTTAACAATAGTCATTCCTCTTTTCCTAAGATTATCAGTAGTTAAAATTTTATTCTGCATCATAATCCAAAAAAAAAACATTTATTTTAGGGATAAGGTTTTTATCCCACACTTTAGCCCAGAAAGGCTCAATAACATCGTCATACTCCATCTGATACAGAGAAGAGATAGTTAGTTTCCCATCCAAACTATGTTTCCAAACAATAGTGTCCTCTTCCTCAATCAGATATATCAGATTGAGAATGGTATTAAGATTCCCCAATCTCTTATCAATAGTTGTTAAATCCTTCTAGTGATCTTTCTTCCAATAATCTTCAACTTTCCTGCCTAAAATTGCTTTACGCTGATTCTCATAGATACCCCATTCCGGGCTATCTTTAAGGGGAGATTGAAGAAGCCATTTATCCTCCTAGAAGAGAACCTTTTTCCCATTTCCCACTTTCCACTTGATACCATTTTTGATTCTGTACTTATTTTTCATAACATTTTTCCAAATAAAGGAACCAATCCCTTCATTGTCCTCATTTAAGAAGACCTCAAAATTAGGCCTTTCCTTATTGTACTTTTTATCCCATATCAAAGTCCATTCACCTATATAATTGTAGTATCTCCAAATGAGTTTAGTTAAGAGATTCTCATTCAGATTCTTTATTCTTCTTAATCTGAGGCCACCTTTCTTGATCGGATAGCAAACTTTGTCCAAGGAAATTAAAGCTATCCTTTTCTTCTTCTCCATCCCTGTCCATAAAAATTTTTTTTGAATTTTTTCAATAGCTTCACTATACTTTCTGGGAATTTTAAATATGCTCATAGCGTAAAGGGGGAGACCTTGAAGAGTAGCTCTGAGAATCTGAATTTTGCCAGCCTGACTAAGAAGCATCCCTTTCCATCCAGCCAATTTTCTATGAAATTTATCCACAAGGGCACTCCAAAAGGTTTCAGGAGGCTCCAAACAAAGAGGGAGGCCCAAATAAGTTCCCGGCATAATCCCCTGATCACAGCCTAAAATCCTTAAAATTCTCATTTTTCTTCTATCAGGAACATTGAAAAGAAACACCAAACTCTTCCCCCAGTTAATTATCTGACCAGAACCTTTCCCATAGTTTTTTAGAGCTTTCTTTATACTGCTAGCATTTTTAACCGAAGCTTCCCCCATGATCACTGAATCATCAACAAACTGCTGGTGAGAGCATACCTAATTCTCTGATGAAGGGTTAAGCCCTTTTATGTCTCCATTCCTTACCTGAAACTCCATATACCTACCAAGGCATTCCACCATGAGGAAAAAAAGGATAGGAGACAGGGGGTCTCCTTGTCTTAAGCCCTGAGAAGATTTAAAGAATGAGGTAGGAGATCCATTGACTAGGACAGAAAAAGTGGCCGAGGAGATAAGTTGGAAAATGAGGTCAGTACATTTTCTTTTAAACCCAAAGTCCTCCAAAACTTGCATCAGAAACTCCCAATCCACCCGGTCATAAGCTTTAGACATATCCAACTTCAGAATAAGGCCCTCCTTTCTAGCCATCACAAGAGAGTGAACATTTTCATGGATAGTGATAATAGAATCAAGGATTTGTCTTCYARGCACAAAACCATTTTGTTGCCATGATATAAGAAAGGGGAGGATCTCCAGAATCCTAGTAGTTAAAACTTTAGAAATTATCTTATAAAYCRAGTTRCAYAGAYTGATAGGTCTAAAYTGGTCCATCTTATCAGCTCCCTCCTTTTTAGGAACAAGGGCTATAAAGGTGCCATTCATCTCCTTAAGAAGTTTTTTGGACCCAAAACATTCCTTAACCGCATTGGTTACATCTTTTTCAATAATACCCCAGAAAGACTGGAAAAAGAACATAGGGAAGCCATCAGGCCCCGGGGATTTTTTGCCTTCAAAAGAGAAGATAGCCTTTTTAATCTCAGAGTCAGAAGGGATAGCAGTGAGCCTTCTATTTTTATTTTCATCCAAAATCCTAGGAATACACCTGAGGAACTCCCTTTGTTCATTCTTATCAAGCTCATTGTCTTTTTGTAATAAGTTGAAGAAAAAATCTTTAGCCTCGACTCTGATAGCCTCCTCATCACTAGATGTAGTGCCATTAATGTTTAGCTTAGAGATCCGATTATTCATTCTATGTTTTAGGGTAGTCATAAAGAAATACTTAGTATTTCTATCCCCCTCCTTCAGAAAAATCTTTCTCGATCTTTGCCTCCAAAAGGCTTCTTCTTTAGCTATAATTTCATGCATCTCGACTAGCTTCCCATTCTCCTGATCCCTTGAAACAAACTTATGTCCATCTTTTTTAATACTTTCCTGGATTTCCTTAATCTCTGAACTGACACTAGCTTTTGAAGAAAAAATGTTACCAAAAGTTTCCTTATTCCAACCTTTGGTATTTTCTTTAACATTTTAAAGTTTTTTAGCAAGGATAAACATAGCAGTCCCCTTAATTTTAATATTCCACCATTCCTCGATCCTTTGTTCCAGTTGTGGATGAAGTGTTCACATTTTCTAAAATCTGAAAGGAGAATTTCTTTTTTTAACAATAGGATCAACAAGAAAAGAAATCGGATTATGATCCGATCCTACCCTAATATGAGCCGTTAATGAATAGAAGTAATGGTTAAACCAACCATTGGAAACAAGAGCCTGATCCAACCTAACTTGTATGAGCTCCTTTCCTGCTCTTCTATTGCTCCATGTATAGTCAATTCCCTGTAAATCAATATCATGAAGATAATTATTATCAACAAAGTTCATAAGGTCCATCCTGCTGTCCAGATTAGATTGGCTGCCTCCAGATTTCTTCTATTCTCTCAAAGGAGTGTTAAAATCCCCCATAACAATCCACTCATCATTGGCAAAAGAATTTCTCAATAATGAAAGATTCTTCCAAAAGACTTCTCTCCCTTTTTTAGTATTAGGAGCATAAATATTAGTTAAGACCCAAGATGTATTATCCTGTAGCTGCCTAAACCTTATACAAACCACATTGTCACCTTGATAAATAATGTCACATTTTATAATTTCTTCATTCCATATTGTAGCAATGCCCCCCGATGCACCATTAGAATCACCCCCACAAATGATCCCCTTCTTAAAAAATCTAAGCTTTTCCACTTTCTCTTTTAGCATCTTAGTTTCTTGAATCAATAAAATATCAGGCCTGTTATCCCTAATCATGTTCCTAACTATATCCTACTTATGGGGATTATTCAAACCCCTTATATTCCAAGAAATAATCTTCATGATTTAACAAAGGATCTTACCTCCAGAATCCACTGGCTACCATCCGCAATGTTCCTTTTGGTTTACTTGATTCTAACCTTTTGGCTGGAAGGTCTCCCTGGTGAAGCTAATCCAGCTCCAACATCACCATTTTTACTGCTTCTTGTTGAAACCTTTCTATTTCGCACCTCTTTATCTTTCTTCCCTTTTTTTTTTCTCCTTTAGTATATTTCTCGTCTTCTCTATCACTTTGCTCTCCTTCAAGGATCTGAATGATCTCTGTAGCGTCCCCCCATTTTGGAGGCACTGTACTTGCAAGGATCTGGTTTTCCTCTGTTATATCCCCCCACTTAGGTGTTGCAATCTCTAGATCTCTTCCTCCACCCTTTGGGGTCACTTCTAAATTTTCTTGGCTGCCTTTCAGCTCCAGATCATATTTTTTCTGGCTTTCCTTAGTTTTCTCAGCTTTACTTTTGGTTTCGATCTGAAGATTTCCTTCAATGTGATAATCATTTTTCTCCTCTTCAGTTTCTTCCCTTCCTTCATTTTCATTTCCCTTAGAATCGTCTTCCTTTATCTGCCCTTCTTCCATTTGGACTTCATTTTCTTTTATCTCCCCTTCTTCCATTTGGGCTTCATTTTCTTTCCTATTCGTTTCTTTTTTTCCCCATTTCTCTAGATCCTCAGTCGCTAAACCTACCATTGGCTTCATACCTTTCATCTTGACACTAGTATCCTATTCCTCTTTCTCTATTCACTGTCCTTCCCTTGCTTTACTGCTGACTTCTTTAGTTATTCTCCCTACTAGAATCCATTTCTTAGTCTTTTTCTGGATAACTTTCTCCTAGCATTTCTTTGCCCAATGACCCACCTTTTTGCAATGGAAACATGCAAAAGGTATAGTTTCATATTCAATAGTTTGTTCCCACATACCCAGCTTAGATTTGAGACTTATTTTTTTTGGCATATCCATATCCTGCATTATCTCGACACATATTCGAGCATAGGTAAGCCTCCATCTCGCCGCAGTCACATTATCTATAGACAAAAGTTCTCCAAATGAGTTAGCTATCCCAAAAAATATATCTTCCAGCCAATATTCAAGAGGCAGGCCATGTAGCTTAATCCAAACAGGGACTTGTCGAACGGTTTCCTCCTCGAAAACTAGATTTGGACTCCATTTTTGGAGAATAAGAGTGTTTTTCCCAATCAACCATGGCCCACTGCATAGAATATTCATTCTATCTTCCTCACAAGAGAATAAAAATGACATACATCCCTTGGCCATCGCCACCACCTCTACTTTCCCTTTCAAAACCCATTTCCAGGATACAAAAGCCCTAACCACTTCGATGTTAGGTCTTACTCCTAAAAATCTGCCAACCAGCAAATTTTTCATCCTAGCTATAGAAAAATCAATGGTCTGGTCTGGGATTTCAATAGAAAAGCATCCTTGAGAAGGTCTAGAAACATTCTTAAATGGTGGTAAACAAGATTTACCTATTGGTTTGATGCCAAAAAGGGACGCCCATTTCCTCGGTTGCCCCATCCCATCACCCATTTTGGGACCCCCTCCTGGGTCCTCAGGCGACTGTCCCGCATCGGGATCCAATCCTGTGATTGCGTTGTCCTTTCCTTCGTCCTACTTGATGTGCTCAGAGGATCTAGATTAGTTATGTGTAATGCAAAATACTAAAGTAATGACTCATAAACATATTGACACGTGGATTTTTAATGTGGAAACCCTATTAAGGGAAAAACCACTTGGTACCGGTAACCCAAAATTTTCACTCTTCTGAAGTGAGCTTAGTGAAGAGACAACCTTGTTAAAGGTTACAAACACACTATTAGGTGTGACCTTGTTAGAGGATTTAAATAGAATAGTTTTTCACTTGATATCTTGCATCTCTATACTACCTTCTATGACCAAACCCAGTGTAGTTTGTCAAATGGTATCTGGCATCTCATGCTAATGATCAAAATTTTTGATACTCCTTGGGATGTATCTCAATATAGAAAGGATTTTTAAGTCCTACTCAGTTGAGAGACTTTATGAATCAATGGTTAAACTGAAATAGTGAATGATCTGTTCACACATACAACTTAGACTTGCAGATTTTTAGATCTATTGTAAGCTCATAATACCTTTCTGATCAATGTTTCTTTTCAATACCTTTGATCCACTTCTTTCTTCTCGATGATGTCATGCTTATCTATTGCTTGGTTTCCATAGAAATATTTAGCTCTTTCCTCAGCTTGATTAATCAAGATTGTATGAAGTTGTTCTTCATCAGTTTCTATTTAACATCCCTTTTCTCTATTCACTCCCCTAATTCATAATGAATTAGATTGTCTCTTTCTAGACATGATGTCATCATTTCTAGGTTCTTTACTTTCTTGTTCTTGGCACGATCCACAATCTTATCCAAGCTTGCTTTAAATCTTTACTCCTATTTTATATCGTATATATATATCTTTGACAACTGGAGTAAAACAACTTTAAATATTTTACTTATCTCTGGTTTTAACTTGTTGATGAAAACAATGTTAACAACCAGTTAAATCCTTCTTTAGCTCTTGCTAGCTAAGTCTTTTGTCTTTTTTCAACTTCAGTCCCTTTCAACATTTTAACTCTTGTTAGCTTCAGTCAACACTTCAGTTCTCCTTGGGTATCTCCGTCAGTGTTGTCTATTCGTCGGGTAACACTGTGAAGTTCCATCCATTGGTAATGCTTGTGATTCTACTCATCGGTAATTCTTGTCAATTTTCTTTCTCAGGCATCACTGTGATTTTACTCTTGGGGTTCTCTGTCCGTCGGTGTACACTTGTCCATTGATGTCTATTTTCACTTTGTGAATACTAAACTTTTATGCATTACTGATAGGATAACCTTTATCTTTCTGGTTCTTTGAAGTATTTGACACTTTGTATATAATCAATTAGATTATATCAAGTTGACATCAATGACAATACAATCCATTAACTGATTTAATGTCTTGCATTATCTTTCTACATTTCGGTGATCAACTTAACATCTTCAAACATTCAATCAGTTATATATCATCAATCTCTCACTTTGACATTGATGGAAACACACTACATTATCACACTATATTATTACTAATACAATATGAAATATATCAAGTGTATTTCATTAGTCTCTCCCATATCTTTTGTTCTATAACCAATACAAATGTCTGGCTCTTGGTAATCTCATATAGCTTAGATTTGTTTCTTGCAAAGTGTCTTCTTCAATATTCAATCCCTTCACTGGATAGATGTAGCATCTTCTGTCTTTGTTCTATTTTGTCCCTTGACTGTTCCTCTCCTTGATAATCTCTTTCTCCTATGACAACAATCTCTCCTTTAGTATGTATTCTCTCCCTCATGTCACTTCTCTCCCTTTGATGGATATTTCATATGTATATATATAATCTTTCTCCTTTGGATCTTTTTAGGATAATCTCTCCCTCTGTATATTCTCTCTCCCTGAGTATCTCTCCCTTCAAATATCTCTCCCTAATATTGAGATATTTCTCTCCCTTTGACAACAATGCCAAACAATTCTTCCATTATTTTTTAAATAATATACTCCTTGAATTTCCCTATCACTCAGCAATACAGTGACTCTAGTGTTCAATGTAGATTTGTACCTTGCTATGTATAGATGTATCTTTACAGTCCATCTTTCTTGCTTGCATCAACATGAATGATCTTCTGATTTGTGTATAGGATGATGCAATCTCCTAGTCAGCTTACTGACCGATAGACAAGGGTTGGACCCCTAGTATCTTTCTTAGGTACTCAAATGTATCTTTTGGTAATGGCTTGGTAAACATGTCAGGTAATTTTTCCTTTGATTGAACATATTACAGTATCACTTCTTTTTCTTGCACTTGTTCTCTTAAGTAATGATACTTGATTTCTATATGCTTAGTCTTAGCATGCATGACTGGATTCTTTGATATGTTAATTGCACTAGTATTATCACAATCGATAATCATTGGTTCAAGAATCTTCATATTCATACCTTCTAGTAATTGTTTTATCCATGCAATATTAGAGAAATTTGCAGTAGCAACCACATATTCTGCTTCTACAATAGATTGTGAGATGCATCCTTACTTTTTGCTAATCCATGTGACAAGTCTATCACCCATGAAGAATGGTCCTCCCGTTGTGCTCTTCTTTTCATCTAGGTTTCATACCCAATCATTATCTTTATAGACTTGAAGCTCAAATTTACCCTTTTTTTTATACCATAATCCATAGTCCTCGGTGTTCTTTAGATAACTCAGAATTCTCTTGACAGTAGTCATGTGTGATTCTTTGGGATTAGCAGAGAATCTTGCAACTATTCCAACTGCATGTGCTATATCTAGTCTGGTATGAACAACATAAATTATTTTGCCAATCATTGATCTATATAGGGTATGATTTACCTCATTTAACTTATCTTCCTTTGTCAACTTACATATGGTAGCCACAGGTGTTCCAACTGGCTTAGAATCTTCTATCTTGAATATCTTCAACACTTCCTTGATGTATTTGGACTGAGTGATATATATTCCTGCACCTTGCTGAAGAATCTGTAGACCAAGAAAGAATTTTATCTCCCCAAACATAGACATTTCAAATTCTTTTCTCATTTCATTTGGAAAGAATTTACAAAACATATCATTACCCCCAAATATAATATCATCAAAAAAATTTTCAGCAATCAGAATATTACCATCGATATCTTCTTTTAAGTATATATTGTTATTTTCACTTGTTCCTAAAAATTCAATGCTTATGAGATCAGAGTGAAGTCTTTCATACCAAGCTCTAGGTGCTTGTTTTAATCCATACAAGGATTTATGTAGTCTACATACCATGTTTCTCTTGTCTGGATCAACAAACCCTTCTAGTTGTTCAATGTATACCTCTTCTTCCAGTATTCCATTTAGGAATGCAGATTTGACATCCGTCTGGTATACCTTGAATCCGTTGAATGTATCATAAGAAAATAATATTCTTACTCCTTCTATTATAGCAATAGGTGCAAAGGTTTCTCTATAATCAATACCTTCTTCTTGTGCATACCCTTTTCATACTAACCTTGCTTTGTTTCTAGTGACTTCTCCATTCTCATTCAACTTGTTTCTAAATATCCATTTGGTACTAATGAAATTCTTGTCATCTAATCTTGGTACTAGTGTCTCTGTCTTGTTCTTCTCAATCTATTATATTTCCTCATTCATAGCACTGACCCATTCTTCATTTTCTAGTGTAGTATTAACATATTTAGGCTCAAAATCACAAATTAAACATCTAGTGTTTAGTGACTTACTTCTTGTTCTCATTCCAACCTTCTTGTCTCCTATGATCTGATTCTGTGGATGATGTCTTCTGACATACTTGGAAAGTTTTAGTTTAGCTCTGTTTTCATCATTCTGATCATCATCTTGACCTTCATTCTGATCTCCATCATTCAGAACATCATCTTGAGGATTTTATTGATTTTTGGTAATTATAGCCTGATGCTCAGGTGTAATGTTCTGTTGCTCGGGAGAGATACACTATTGCTTGGGTAGAGTGTCAGGTTCTTCAGTGTAAACAAACCTAGTTTAGTCCTCTAGCACTTTTCTTCTTTCCTTATCATTCTTTTCTGCAAATTCATCTATTCTTACATTTGCACTTTCAATGATCTTGTTAGAGGACTTGTTAAGACACTTATAGGCCTTGATTTTGGTGGAATACCCTAGAAAGATACCTTCTTCACTTTTGGAGTCAAGCTTTCCATTTCTATTATCTTTCAAAATATAACATTGACTACCAAAAATTCTGAAGTAACTTACATTGGGTGTGTAACCATACCAAAGCTCATAGGGTGTCTTCTTTGTGTCCTTTAATTGTACTTTATTCAATGTGTAGACAATAGTACTGACACCTTCCCTCCAGAAAGTTTGAGTGATGATTTTCTCAATCATCAGTGTTCTTGCAAATCAACAATGGATCTGTTTCTCCTCTCAGCAATCCTATTTTGCTGTGGTGTTCTTGGTGCAGAAACCCATCTTTTATTTCCTTGCTCATTGCAATAGTTAGTGAATTATTCTTAAATAAATTCCCCTCTGCTATTTGACCTTAAGCATTTTAAATCCTTACCACTTTGTTTTTCTACCATAGCCTTATACCATTTAAACATCTTGAATGCTTCTGATTTATCTTTTAAGAACATAACTGTCATCATTCTAGAATAATCATCTACAAAGAGAATGAAGTATCTATCTCCATAGTAACTCTTTGTTCTCATGGGTCCACATCAATCAGTATGGAATAATTCTATAATGGCATTAGATGTATGGGATTTAATATTGAAACTAGACTTTGTCATCTTACCTTATTGACAATTCTTACACATGATATGCTTGGACTTAGACATGCTCGGTAAACCTCTTACTTTCCTTTTATTTCTTATCTTTATCATGTTGTCAAAATTCAAATGGAATATTATTTTATGCCACAACCACATGTCTTTGTTTCTAGCCATTAAAAAAGTGGTGTTAATATCATTAAGATAGAAAAGGTTACCTTTTGTCTGTTCACTAGTTTCGATCAACCTTCCTGATTCATTGAAGATCTTTGCCTTCTTATTTTTAAATATACTCAGTGACGTATGTTATTCAGTTGTGAAACACTCATTATATTATAATTAAGTCCTTTTACCCAGTATGCATTTTCACATTTGATCAGGTTATTCAACATTATGGTTCCTTTACCTTCAACTGGACAAGGTGTGTCGTTACCCATTCTTACTGAACCACCATTATAGTACTCAAAAGTTTCAAACTTTTTTTTATCACTGGTCATGTGGTGAGTATAACCACTATCTATGATCCAGGCATAATTCTTACTAACTTTAGATATGAGTGCAGTCTCTACATACCTTTCTTCTTCTTCATCTGAATCATCCTTCATGGCTACAAACACCATCTCAATCTCTTAATCAGATTCGGTGTCAGTGTGTCCATCTCTGTTCTCAACTAGGTAACAAGATTTCTTCCCTTTTTCCTTATAGTCTCAGTTATCTCTTCTATCAGATTGTTAGTTACTTTGGTAATCTATGTTATCACCTCTATCAAACTTATTTTCATATGATCTGTCATTACTTCTGTCATCTTTTCTTCTGTTAGGACATCTTGCAACAAAGTGTCCAACCTCTTTACAATTAAAATATACAAGTGGAAATTTACCTTTGTATCTACCTTTTCCTCTCTGTAATATTCTCACCATTAGTGATTCAATCTCATCAAGTCCTTGATCATCACTATCACTTTCACTATCATTCCTCATAGTGTGTTTATGACTTGACTTACTTATTTTCATAGAAGATTTGAATGCAGAATCTATAGATGGTAAGGCACTATTATCAAATTTATTCATCTCAAATGAAATCAGTCTACCAATCAGACTATCTAGAGTAACATTATTATTTGAAACTAATATCATTTCTTTTATAGCATATAAAGGCAATAAGGTTCTTAGGATTTTACTTACCACTATCTCTTTTTCAAGTACACCTTCAAATCCTTGGATAAAATTGACTACCTCTTTTATTCTGCAACTATAATGAGTGATATTATCTCCTTCTTTCATCCTTAGGTCATCAAAACTCCCTCTTAGGATTTCTGCCTTGGCTCTTAATACATTAGCATCTCCCCCATGTACCAGCTTCAATTTATCCCACATTTTCTTTTTGCAGAGGTGCAGGTTTTGACATCTTCAAACTCAGCATCAAAGAGTGAGGAAGAAAGCTCTATCATCAAGCAATTGTGCTCATGATTTTCTCTTAATTTATCAAGTGTGTGAGGTCATGTAGGAAAAACATATTCAGTATCTAAGTATTTAACAACATCATTTTCAATACCTGATAGGTGGAGTCTTATTCTTCTTTTCCATGATGCAAAGTTATCTTTATTCAACGTGGGCACATCTCATTTGTTCATCTTGTGATCTTTTGCTTGAGCTGTTAAAATCCCTTTCTAAACACACAAACTCTGATACCAATTGTTACAATAACTAAGAGAGGGGGGGGGGGGGGG
>MU226963.1:3094003-3145313 GCA_018584345.1 Thuja plicata | reverse complement strand
GGGGTGAATCAGTGGCCTCAAACATATTCCAATAAATCAACCCAAAAACTTAGTACCATAATATTAAGCCTCTAGTTATCTTCAATCCTACAAGATGAATGCCTTCAAATAATCATAACAAATAACTAGTGCTCGGAGTCTACTTTTAAACCTTATTCCTACTGTTTACCGATTAGTAGTCTTTCATTTACCGAAATACAACAAATGACTTAGTGTATATTGATCAATCTAGATTAGTTATGTGTAATGCAAAACACTAAAGTAATGACTCACAAACACATTGACACATGGATTTTTAATGTGGAAACCTTGTTAAGTGAAAAACCACTTGGGACCGGTAACCCAAAATTTTCACTATTTTGAAGTGAGCTCGGTGAAGAGCCAACCCTATTAAAGGTTAAAAACACACTATTAGGTGTGACCTTGTTAGAAGATTTAAATAGAATAGTTTGTCACCTTATATCTGGTATCTCTATGCTACCTTCTATGACCAAACCCAGTGTAGTTTGTCAAATAGTATCTGGAATCTCATGCTATCTTCATGATCAATATTTTTGATACTCCTTGGGATGTATCTCAATATAGAAAGGATTGTTAAGTCCTACTTGGTTAAGAGAATTTCTGAATCAATGGTTAAACTAAAACAATAAATGATCTATTCACACACAAATTAGACTTGCAGATTTTTAGATCTACTGTAAGCTCATAATACCTTTATAATCAATGTGTCTTTTCAATACCTTTGCTCCACTTATTTATTCTTAGTGATGTTGTGCTTCTCTATTGCTCGATGTCCACAGAAATGTTTAGCTCTTTCCTCAGCTTGATTGATTAGGACTATATGAAGTTGTTCTTCATCAGTTTCTCTTTAGCATCTATTTTCTCTATTCACTCCCCTAATTCATAATGAATTAGATTGTCTCTTTATAGACATGATATCACCATTTCTAGGTTCTTGACTTTCTTTTTCTTGGTGTGATCCGCAAGCTTAGCCAATCTTTCTTTAAAGATTTACTCATTTTTTATCTCGTAGAAATCTCTTTGACAACTAGAATAAAACAACTTTAAATCTTTCACTTATCTCTGGTTTTAAATTGTCGATGAAAACAATGTTAAAAACTATTTAAATCCTTCTTTAGCTCTTTCCAGCTAAGTATTTTGTTCTTTCTAAACTTCAGTTCCTTTTGGTGTTTTAACTCTTGTTAGCTTCAGTCAACACTTCAGTTCTCCTCAGGTATCTCCGTCGGGGTTGTCTGTCCATCGGGTAAAACAGTGAAGTTCTGTCTGTCGGTAATGCTTGTGATTCTGATCATCAGTAATGCTTGTCAATTTTCTTGCTCGGGCATCACTGTGATTTTTCTCTTGGGGTTCTCTGTCCATCGGTGTGCACTTGTCCGTCAGTGTCTGTTGTCACTTTATGAATACTAAAATTTTATGCATTACTGATAGCATAACCTTTATCTTTCTGGTTCTCTGAAGTCTTTGTCACTTTGCATATAACCAATCAAATTATATCAAGTTGAAATCAATGAAAATACAATCTATTAACTGATTTAATGTCATGCATTATCTTTCTACATTTCGGTGATCAACTTAACATCTTCAAACATTCAATCAGTTATATGTCATCAAAGTGATGTGGTCCTTGCTTGGATAGTATTTCCATGTATATGAGAGATTATTGTATGTTCATGAATAATTACCCTTTTGGCCTTCTGACTTGGTATCCTCCCTTTGTATGATTGTTTCATAAGAGATTAGATTGTGTTATGGTTCTTCTTGTTTAGTTGAGGATGCATTTGTATGGCATGTGTGTAGCCTACTACCTACTTATATGTGCGTTGCATTACTTCTTGGGTCATGTGACTACCACCACGAGCATGGTGGGGTGGACCTAAGCATACCACATGGTTAGGTTATGTGTCAACCACTCTTGGGGATAGATGTGTAGGTGGAGAGCCAGAGTCAGAGGCACCTGATGATATCTTTCTGCATTCCCATCTCTTACTTCTTTAATTTGATGTATATATGTACTTGTATTTCCATGGATAATGTAATGCTAGTATTTATTAATTTAATTGAAGGAATTGGCCTTGAATGGTTGTTAAATTATAACCTTGATGAGTGTAGACATGTGTTTTTAGCCATATATTAAAGTTAGCATAATTATAGGCGAAATTTCTTAATTTTGTGGGCAAATTTGGTAGATTAGCATATTTGCCTATATTTCAATGCATGCACTAATTAGTACCTCCACCTAGAAAATAGTGCCTCCACCCCCACTAGTCTAATACTTATCAGGCCACTATGTCAGATAATTTTGTATTTTAATGCATGTGATTGGCATATTAGCACCTACACTTTTTAGCACTTGTCCCTAGCTTTTAGCGCCATCGCATTTCCTAGAATGAGAGTTCTCAGTTGCTAGACTGGGTCTTAGGTCAATTTTAGGGCTTGCACCTATATTTTGGCACCTCTTCCTAGCTAGTTCATGAGTTACATTTTGGATTTTGGTTGGTGTTGAGGTGGTTTCTACTTGCATTTTTTAATGTTTCCCTTTTGATTATGGTGTCTTGGTTGATGGTTAAATGAACTTGTATGATTAATCATTATAGTAACACTTTAGGTAGTGTGTAAAATAAACCTTGTGGTTAGATGGTTTCAAAGGATTGACATAGTCTCCTCTATGGGTTTTCATGTGGCGTTGACCAACTTGGTTATTTACATAGCTTGTTGGACCTAGTCTAAGCATGTGAGGAAAATTGAGGAATGTGATAATTTTGTTCTAGTAGTGTAGTTGGGTGTCTTGGAACCCTTGGAAGTGTGTCAAGACTTGTGCTTGTGCACAATCATGAAATGGTCCTTGTCTTTATGCTTATGTCATTAGCAGTGTTACCCTATGTTATAAACTTGCTAATTCTATAGCTTCAAAAAACATCGTGCAGATTTTACCCTCAGTTTTGAGGGTTCCTGGGAAAGGCATTATAGATATCCAATGAATTATTTTAAGAGGTTAGCATGCTATATTGCTTCACTTGGTAGAAAATAATGAGGATGTTAGCTTAACCTATAATATAACTCCTCCTTGGAATTTTTATAGCCCACCAAGATACAAGCTTTGGCTTTGGATATCACTTCTAAGGTCAATATACCTCTAAGAAAAATAGAACAAAATAAGAAACAATCACTTTTACTTTTGAAGTTCACTAAAAGGAAACAATAAATAACATGCATAATGTTATGCACTAGGTAAAAATAGTAGTTAGACTATTTTTAATCCCATAGATCACACACGGGTGCAAGGGGGGGAATATGCCCAATAATAACCATACAATACACACTTACAATATGTGACTTGTTTACATCCGTGATATCACATGAGGCACAAGAGGAGAACATACATGCATACATACAAAATTACAAACAATATTAATCACTCTTAAGAGAGAATGTGTGGAATTAATTCAAGAATTTAATCTTTGATATGTAAATTGAACATAAAATGTTAGTAATTTAATTGATGTGGTGTTGGACACATGTAAGTACCTACAAGCTAGAATACTATAAGAAGGAGAAGAAATAAAATACTAATTATTAATTATCAAAGACATTATAACCTAAAATAGATAAAAGGATCATGTATAGAAATATATAAAGACCTTGAAATATGCACATACAAGAATAAGCAACTATTAATAATGCTAGGAACATCTTACTTTTGATATAAATGATAAAATATTTTGCTTAAGTTTTTTAAAGTGGTTGTATTTATGGTTTTACAATCACTTATTGCTATTATTTGTGTATCACTTCATTACCATGACACATTTTCTCTTTTTATTCTAAAGACATTAACAACCTCCTTAACTTCAATGTTGTCAATATTATTAAAATTTTAGATTACTTGGAAAGCATATCAAAAGTTTCCTAAAATAAGTGTATAACCCAATAATATGAGAGAAATTATGTATTATCTAACTCATCTCCTCAATAGAGGATCTCACTTTGTGCAAGCTTACGTGGAAGGAGTTGTATTCCAACCCACATCTATTAAAGAGAAAACACTTAACAAAAATTGTCATCTAAATTCAAATCCATGAGATAATTTACAATACAAGCACATCTTATTACTTGTGACACATCATCAATAGAGTCAAAAGATAGATTGCATAGATTAAATACACTAGACAAGAAAATCATTGGTGCTCATCATATCCAAAATATTTTTTAAATAATTAAACAAACATGAATCAAATGCATTAAAGACACTATAAAATACTCGAAAAGATTTCTTCATCCACTTTAAATAAGTGCAAGGCTATGAGACATTATAAATATTATTTAAACTTCAACATTGCTCAATAATTCTATACATCTCTTATAATAATAATAAATCATCAACAATTACTTGATTTACATAATATAAACTACAAGCAAAAACTAATAATAAATTTGATTTATTACACTCGAATATATTGAGATTTATGTATTTATTGAGTAATTGTAACATGTTCAACATGACTTTACAATGAATAAATCAGATCAAAATAAAAATAATTAATAAGTATAAATAACACCCGGGAAAATGAGGAGCAATTTTTTTTTAAAAAAAAAAAGAGATTCTATAATCTATATCTTGGTATCTAGTGTCTACTTATTGAAAAGGATTCAAAGAAGTCTAAACAAGGTAGTTGTTGAAACACTTCTTCCTATGCACTTTTGGCTACCAATGACTACAAGGTCTCAACAAACAAAATTTTCCAACCATCTTTATTATGAAAAACTTGAGATTTGGAAATAAAAATAACAATAAGAAGTAAATAAAATTACATTTAAATAGTAGATAAAATTCAAGTATTTAGAGATTCTGAAGTCATCATCAAATGGATTATGAGATCTATAGAGTGGAAATTTTGCTTCTCTCACCTAATAAAATTTTGGTTGATAGGTTGTGTTTTTCTTTTTCCCATAAATCCTTTGTTCATGTTTACACAGACAAAAATTATAAGGTGAATACCCTTTTAAAGGAAGGTTTATATTTGTCTATGGATAGATGGGAAATTAAGGAACACATGGAGAATTCACATATGAGAGCAAGCATACTCACTGTGTTAAATCATTCTTGATCCTCCTTATTCACTCTTCTTTATTTATTTTTCTTTATGTTGGGTAATCTTTCCCCTTCTTGGTGTTTTTCTCTTCCTATGTTGGGTTTCTTGGCCTTTCTTGGCCTTTGGTTTTTTTTCTTTACCACTTGTTTGTTATTTTTTCTTTTCTATGTGATCATGTCATTGCTTTCTTGGTAGCTTTTTTCTTCCACTCTGTCTTCTTGCTTCCACTCTCTCTTCTTTTTCTTGTTGTTTTTCCTCGTACATAGATTATATATTTTTACAAAATGTAATCTCAAATTTTATTCAATATGATGTTACAAATTTTATTTGGGGGAAAAAAGGCCCCATTATGGTTACTATAATACAACTACAAAATTTCAAAAGTAAAAGAGGAAGAAACGAAAAAAGAAAATAAAAAAATTTCTATTCTAAACCAATATAAACCTCAAATTAAGCAAATTAAAATTTAGATTAAAAAAAAACAAACATACATTATCAAATACGAATTTCATGTCGGAACGTATGTGCTCAATGAATGAAGGTGTAGATACCTAAAATTGTCACAACGCATGTGCCCGATGATAACACTAATTTTCCTCTTAATTGATTATATAATCTTAATTATTTAATTGATTAGTGTCATTCTCCTAATTAAAATTAAAATTTGTCATCTCCCTCTAAAATTAATAATTAAATAATTTTAATTAATTATTTAATTATTTAATGTCCAGTTCATTAATCATCTATTCTTTCCTAATTTCGTCTAATTCTTCTTCTAAATATTAGTTAAATGATTTTATTGTTTAATTAATGTGTTTTCTATTTTTAGTTGAATAATTCTTATTATTTAATTAAATTAATATTCCTCATATTTTCATTATAATTAAATAATTACTCCAATTATTTAATTAACTATGTCTTCTATAATTGAATAAAATGATTATTTTATTTTATTATTCCACTTCCACAATGTCAACTCAATCTTCTAAAATAAATAAATTATTTACTTTATTTATTCAATCGTGCAAAATTAAATAATTATTTAATTATAATTATTCTTCTACTTCCACCTCTTTGACTAATACTAACTTTAAGTCTAACTAACCCATCTATTTATGTCATCTGTCCAATCACTTGTCACAACTAATCAATTTAATTAGTTCTCAATTCACTAAAATTGGTTCACTATCAATTAGTGTCACTTAACTGGTCAATCAACTAATCTTCTAATCAATCAATTCTATTATGCAGTCAATTAAGTCACCCAACTCTTAAAAAATCTGAGTTATCAATTCAATCAAGTCTAGTCTAAATGAGTCTTAACTATTCTTATCAATCAATCAAAACTGTCTATTGAAATCCCAAAAATTTATATAAAGGAGGGTGATTCCTCATTATTTAGAACCATGGTTTTTGAATTCTCATGTTATCATAACTAGAGCAAATTTGAGAGCTCACAATTGCAAAGAGAAGGAGAAAAGACAAGGAAGACTTTATTTTTTTATGCTTGTTTATGATTGATTTATTTATTACATGCATTGAATTATGTCATTCTTTCTTGAATATGAGTGCTTTTGTGTAGCAATCTAGGTCTTATGCTCAGATCTAATCTCTTATTGCAGGAATGCTAACTTGAATATTTACCCCTAGTACAAATGGTGAACCCGAGGGGAAGACCTATTGCTTCTGATTTTTTGGTTTTTTTGCAGTTATAGGGATATGTGCATGTAAGTTTCATTTGTTGCAATTGCATGTTACAGATACATATCTGGTTTTTATCATTTATAATTTATTTTTGTGTATTAATCATATCTAGGTTGCTCTGTATTTTATATGCAAGTTTATTCACCAAAAAATTTGACTATGTGACGCAATTGCATGTGTTGGATCCACAATTGTTTTTGATTGATGTAATATTTTTCTTGATTCAAATCATTATTTATCTTTGTTTTGTGCATGCATGTTAATTCAATGCAATTGATTATTATTCAACACGTGCAGATTATAAGCCACATTTGTATTGTTCAAGAAATGCATCTAAATGTTTTAAATTTGTATCTGCGTATGAAGCGATGCAATCAACTATCAAAATAAAGACATAAAAAGGTCAAATTGAATCAGCCATCAGATAGCCAAAGAAGAAGATAAGAGGCCAGGATCAATCATAATTTCACACATAGAGAAATAACAGAGGAATTCTCAAGTAATATCAAATATCAAGAAACCTTCAATGATTATTTGCAAAATGTATATGGTTATTGTGACAAATATAGGTTTATTAATGTCAATATCAGTAGTCTCCATAAATATGAGCTTTAAATTCTAGACCTAGGGTTTAGGATACTAATATTTGATTTGTAGCTTGTGGCGAGGAAAGAGGGCTTGTTTGTCTTATCACTCACACCTTGTTTAGACTATAAAATAAACTTATTTTGCAATTTTGTCTGTTTGTACTGTAAAGAACACTTCATTTTACGACATAAAAATTGAACAAAATTTGTCTTGCATTCTTGGTGCGCTTACACGCTCTATCAGTAGAACATTTTTCTTTTATTAGAGAGGCTTGTCTGAGGAAGTGATCACCTTAGAGGATGACCTCAAATCAACATATCCCTCTAGCCGGTATAGGAATAAGATGTGGAGAAAAATCCTGAATGTCTTAATAGCTCAGATCGGGCCTATGTGCCTAAGAAGATGACGTGACCAATTAGAGACTTTAATGTCTTGCACTTGTTATATGATTAGAGAGGCACCATAGATCTGACTAAAAACCTCAGGTAGAGGCCACCCATTCTAAATTTTGAACATTATCTTATTTCAGTCTGAGGGTAGAGAAGAATCTCCCCCAAAGATCCCCGTCATATATTTCCCAAGAAATTGATTCAATCAGGGAGAAATCCTCTTTGATCAATATATTGATAAAGCAAAAAATGGGTGTGCCCTCGACAGTGACATTGTTGTTTGAGCTAATAAAAACCAAATAAATGGCCCTAAAACATTATAATGAAGCATATTGACCTTAGGCTAATAGATGTCTATTTATGATTTCATTTTTTACATGACCACTGAAAACTTGATGCCTTGAAAAAGTTATTGAATATAAAAAAACATTATAGAGTCCAATATTGTCAAACAACCATACTTTTTGCATGTGTATTTTTTGTGTTTTCAATCAAATCTATCAAAACTTTTACACAGATGAAATGAAGCAACTATCATTGAAATATCATAATTATTATTGAAATAACACATTTTTCAAATTTAGAGTCGTAATTTTCATATTCTGGTTCGCATTCACTAGTTACAAAGTTGTAATCGACCCAAGTGTGTGACGCAATTTCATCTCATTATTTGCATATCTAAACATTAGCTTGGAAAATTTTATTAGTCTAATAGTCTCAGTTCAAATGATGTACTTGCAATTCATTCGACATAATTGGCTGGTAAAATTAGGGTTTTCAAATTAGAGAATTCAAATCAGAATTAGGGTCAATTCACAGACTTACATATTGTCTACCAACATAGTTTTGTATATTTGGCATCAAAAATCATTTAGGGTTTGCATCACTAATTTTTTAACACCATTGCATGTTATAATTTTAGGGTCATCTTGCATGTCATCATCTTAAAGTTACCTTGCATGCATCTCAGATTCTATTTAGACTTGCACGCTTCATAGATTCCATTTATGTCTTTCATGCATCTCAGTTGTCATTTAAGTCTTGCATACCTCAGATTTGGGTATCTTTATCCTTTGGGGTATCTATTGAAAATTAGAGAATATACCTCCTTTTGGATCTTTCTATAAGTGGTTGGTAGATTATTTTTGACCTCCCTTACCAAATCATCCTTTTATTAAAAATGTCTTGTCATTATTAGTTCTATTTGGAGGTCACAAATATTTCTCCCCATCATTTAGGGTTGCTCCTTAGAATTCATAATCTCAAAAATCTTAACTTTTCCCTTAAATATTTTATCCTACTTAGATCTTGCATTTTTATTTCCAAAATTAAAAAATCCAAAAAAATAGTTTCTTTCCTAGGTCATCATTATAGTCAAATCATACCTAGATCTTGCATTATATTGCATTGTTATTTCCAAAAATTAGAAAATTGCAAAAAAATAGTTTCCTCCCTAGTAGTTACTATAGTAAATTCATATTAGTCTCATCTTGCATTATCATTATCTCATCCTTGCAATTCTATATGTCATTTACTCGATCTAGGAAGAAAGTGTTATGCCTTGCATACCCGTCCCAACATTTCCCCCTCAAAAATGTTGGTTCCTCCTTTTTTTTTTTCTTGTCCATTATTTTTTTGTTCCCTTTTGGCCGTTTGAAGTCTAGGATTCTTAGGCCTAAGAGTTTCATAATGCCTGCTTGGTCGTTGGACATTTTGTGGTGTTTTGACACTGTAGCTCCGGTTCCCAATACATGAAACCCACTTGTCAGTAACCCTAAATGTAGTGCATTATATGAGGTTATCCCAACTTCATTATAAAAGGCCTTATCAAGCTCATTTTTACTCACCGAGTGATTAAAATAATATTTTAAGCTCTATGTGTGACAAAGCTTCCTGAAGCTCTTATAATTTACCCTTGTTTTCAAAGCTTTTTGCACCGATAGTTGCTTTTAGGTGGATTTCTACATTTATTCATGCAAATTACAAATAGGTATGGTTTTCTTTACCACTTGTTTAGTTTTCTCACATTATGTTTTTGTTGTTTACATTTTTGTTTTGTGTTCTTCCATTTCTTAGTCTAAGGTTTTCGGTCATAGGTTAGAAATAAAGGATTTCTCTGTGAAATTTGAAACCTAGCCACATTAGGGTTCTTTAATTTTGTGTTCTCACATATCCTGCCATAATTGACCAATGTTGCATATTTTTGGTTGAGGATTATTGTCTTTAGGGTTCTACAACTTAGAGTTTTGGTGTTTTCAAGTTTATATCACACTGTACTAATGGCTTTAGCCACCCTTTCTAAGATAAACAAGTTTATTCATTGCTTAGTTCTTTTCATGACCTCATTGGATTGTGTTATAGAATGCCTCTAGGTTTGAAGCCTCCACCCACCTTTGACAAATTATCATTTGATTGGCATCAATAGTGATCTCAAGAGGGCATTTAATGTGTTTCCTAGTAGAGCTCTGAGTGTGGAAACCTAGTTGTGTTCACCCCCGAGGTGGAACACCCCATATCACCAAATTCTAAGACTTGCCTCATTTACATCGTCCTTTTAGGGATTTCCATGGCCAAGGATAGGTTCCTTAGTCAAATCTCAAATTATAGTAGGGAACATCAAGTTTTAATGGACACTGCATTGGCTCTTTTTCTTGCAAAATCAAATAGATCAGTAAATGATCAAATCTATGCAACCCAACTCCTGATTCTATCAAGTAAAAGACCAATTAATGAGTATCAAATCCTCTTTCACTTTGAGCTCCATAGACTCAGGTGGGTGTACCTCTTGTGACTTACTGCTTCATAGTAAATATTACAGTGGATTAGTCTCTCAAACACTTATATTCAATATTCATACATAAAAAATTGTAAAGTAAAGATTGGTTTAGTTTTAAATATTGACAGGCAACCCTAACCCAGACTAGTGCCAAATCCTAGGGTACATAGTCAATAAGAATGCATCTCAACCATACCAGATTTATAGAAATAATTGAAACCCAAACAAGATGATTTACAACTTTCTCTCTACAACTCAAATCTTAAATCATTAGATCATATATAAATTTTAAACCCCCTGAAATATGCTCATAGGAATTATGCTTCCCTTATAAGTAACCTCAAATCATATATCAAAACTTGTCTTACAAGTCTATGAATTTAAAATGCCTTACAAAATAAACTCATAAGAATCCAAACATACCTATGAAGGCAATAAAAAATCAAGAAGGGATCCCAAAGATATTTCAATTCATAAAAATGACTTCAATACATTATGTATCTTCTCAGACTGCTAAAGCTCAAAAACAAAGTCTAGACTAGAACTGGCAATCCTACCTTGATTGATCAAAAAATGACCGAACCCTTTTACAATGAAGAAGAAAGAAGATATAGAAAGGGAAAAACATAACTTCAACCCTAACTGACATGTGTCTACTTCCAAAATCCCTCTGCAAATATCTTCTCCTTTCCAAAATCTAATTTGATTTGCAAAAAATCTCTTTGTTGCTCTACCCACTTTGCTTTTTAAAAACCCCCGTAAAATCACATTTTTCATTTTGAAATAAAAAGATTTCAAAAGGATATTATCAACATAAGAATATCCACATTAATTTTTGCATTTTAAGCTGCATTTCTCCTTTCTGCACATTTTTTCCCAGACATCACCATATTTTTCCATGTGTCACCTGCTAACTGGCTCTGATATACACCTGGGCGCCTACATCACCTAGGCTTGCCACCATGTTTATCATGAGATTTAGCGACTATGCAATCTCTTGATCTCCAGATGTTAGCTCCTTAACTGTCAAGATCATGATATTTAGCGACTAACTGCCTTCTCTAGATCTATGAATGTTTCCTCCTTATCCACCAAGATTGCTAGATTAGGTGACTGAGGGATCTCTAGATCTCTAAATGTTTCCTCCTTAATCACCAATATTACAAGATCTAGAGGATGGCTACCTTCTAACCACCTAATCATTGAATGCTTCCTTTTCTTCCACCTCACCGCCACCTCACCTGTGCGGACCTCCCCAAAATTTGTTTGTCATCAAAGTCACCCATTAGGCTGAGCATGTTCATCAAGGCACCACTTGTGCATGATCTCCAAGAGCCTCCTTCCCTTTCTTCATATGATATGGTATGTTTTTTAGCATTTAAACATTGATATTATCCCTTACCCCATGAATGTGTTATAATTGTTTTGAGTTTTTTTTAAACTTCACCTTTCTATGCATCAAAATTACCTTACCCTGACCAAGTTGAGGGCACTTGAAAACATCCCCAAGAGGCTGCATTGACCAAGAGATCTCTAGATCTTAACTTCATATCACATTTCATGTGTTTCGGTATAAAACCATTAAAACTGTCCCACCCACCTTGCATGTGGGACTAAAATTCTTAAGGTTTCTTCCTTATAAAACTTGTTGCACACCTGTGCATGCTCCCATCATGCATAGGAAGGGAGGAAAATGTGGCACTACACTTTCCAACATTCCATGTGTATCCTTCTAGTTCATGACCCATGCAACCTCTGTTTGTGCTTCCATCATTTGCATTTTATTGAGAGCTTTCCTTTTTTCTCATTTGCCTTCTTCCTTAGACTATTCACAGCCCATGGCAGAGCATGCGTAACCTACCAATTGATAACCATGTGCAACCCTCCAGCTTCATAACCTGTGCAACCCTTTAAACACCATTCATAGCCTCCTTAGAAGCATGCACAACTCTAATAAACCATGCACATCCTCCTTCTATTAACTAATGCCCAGCTAATGGAGAATCATGCTCTAGCATTGAGGTGTTGGCAATGTTGTGGAATTTGGCAATTTACACCTGCCAATGCATTTTTCTTGAGATATTCTAAAACCTTTCCAAGATTGGAGCAGCCTTTTGGATGCTACATTTGTGGGATTTGGCATTACAGTTTCCACTTTGCATTTGTTTGAAGATTTCCCTTTCTCTTTAACTCATAGGATCTCATCCTGCCCATGTGTGTGTGGTTGGAGACTTCTGCTACTCACTTCAACATATCCATTTTACTTTACTACTCGACCCTCTTTGACCAATACATTTAACATTTCAAACTAATTTAACAATCCACTCCCCTTTTACCTCGCCAAGACTTTCAGTAATCACTCCATGAAGATTATTGATGTCACTAAAATGATTTGTACCAAAATTTAGCGTTGCTGTATTTGTGAGTTTGTCAAGGGAAGATTTCAAAATTAGGTATGGATTCTCTCAAGCCAGAAGTAATGGAGAAATTTTGTTGCGTTTACAGATAACTTGCAGATATGCCCTTGAAATATGCAAAGCAACTCTCAAAGCCTTGAATCTGATTCCAGGCGAGAAGTGACTACATCTATTACACTAAATACATCATTAATTTGGATGGGTCCAACATTGAACTCCATTTTAACATGTTCCTGGTCTTTGTAAATTCTGGTTATCTTTGATATCTCTATAAAAATGATCCCATAGATGAAAAGTGGCCTCTGGAAGTGGCTTCAAAAAGTGATCAGATGGCTTCCAAGAGTACTCAAAAATGGAAGTCTGGGAGATTTCTACATTGATCATTAACTTGAAAAATAAATCTTCACGATGCTTCCTGAAGCGGGAGATTTTAATCTTTGAAGTTGACTTCTTATTACATGTTGCAAAGGAACTTGTGAAAATAATAGAAATTGAGTTTGGATTCAGCCTTGAAAGAATACTAAACAATGCCTTGAGATCATGCCATTTATCCTGGTAGTAGAATTACACACAAGGATTACAAATCAACAAATGGTATCTCAAAAAAACTATTTGATACAAAGTTACCATCCTCTGAAAGTGACTATTCTACAATTTTAATTCTATCAACATTGGCAATCAACATAAATTGCCTTTAGATTTGACTTCACAAACCCATTAAATGAACCTCTTAAAATATGAAAACCTGGACATGGATTCATTCACATATAGAGAATGAAATGCTTCAAGTATATTTTTCTGATGATCAATTGGTTAACCGACATCAACCCTCAAAGTCAACCTCTTCATAACTTTCTTAACTCAAACACAGTAAAACTACACAAACTTGATTTGAAACTGGCTGAGAAAACTGACCAGATAGACTAGACAAGGTCTAAAAATGTTCATGAAGATACACTTTCATGATTAAAATATAGGGGAACACTCAATTCCTTATGAAATCTAGCTAGGTACAAATTGTGGGATGCCAAAGTTGGGTACTTTGTAATTCTGCATATTCACACCTAGAAAAATTGAATAAATTGCAAACAGGAAGGCTTTGGAAAACTTATCACATGAAGTCACAGGGATCTAAAAATGGAAATGGAGATTTTATTTCATGCCTACAATGTCTCAGAGCAATTTTTATACCAGGTAGCTCAATTGGGCCTAAGATGCACAAGTGTAGATTTGGATCAACACCTCCAAAAAACTCTCAAAAACATACCCAATCTAACTTTTGAAATATTCTACCTACTACAATTACTCCATGATAGGTGCTAAAAAAATTATCCAAGTGGTTTCTCATGAAAATATCGGGGTCTCCTTTTACTTGCACTCAAACTAGGCCTTTTCCAGAAGGTTTTAGGGGCACTAACTCTATACCTTGAGAAATTTTCAACTTAGTCACTCCAAATTTATCCAAAATTTGAGAGTTCCAATAGTGGCTCTAATTAGGGATAGGTTCCCCCAGTGGGCATGCAAATGACTTAGAATCTTGTGGTAGAGCATACCAGTCAAAAATATCAGACTACTTCTCTTATCTTCAAAAACTGGAGTCCTTATTGAAAACCACACACCACACACTTGAAAGCAAAGTGACTCTAAAGATATACACATCATTCACAAATAGCCTCAAGCCCTTTAGCAACTGAAATCAATACTTACCTCTATCAAATATTTTGATTTTCATCTCCATGGATCCAATGTAAACTGAAATCATTACTTCCATCTGCCTGATCAAACACACCATTATTTCTCCTCAATTTATCACTCAAAAAACAATCAACACATTCATTGTCATTAGGTACTTGGAAATTGGAAATCGCAAAAGTACTGAACATGCTGATCATTATGTAACATAAGGCTGTTACATTTTTTAAAATTTCTAACCAGCTGAAAAGAAAAGCATTCCAACTTAGCCTAATAGCTGGAAACATGTTGACTTACTTCAACACATTTTTGGAAATCAAAGGAAAAAATTTCATATTCCACCCTATGTGTATTTCACAAGCACTCAAGTGAATCACTATGAACTACAACCTCTAATTTCATATTTAATTCATTCTGAGAAACTTCATTCACTTCCATGCTATCAGAATCTTCAAAATAAAGACTAGGGGTAGATTGATAATTGGAGAAGGTCATTGAATTAAAAATTTGATCCCGGTCACCATGATCACTCATTTCACAATCTGATATAACATTCAAAACATCTAAATTTTCATCTATTTTTTCATACAAAGGATTAGAAACCATATGAAAACCCTTCTCCAAAACATTATAGCAAAGCACTGGCTGATCCATATCTACTTCATCATCAAATAGTAGATTAAAGACTTCATTATATTCACAATCGATTTCAATATCACAACCATCATCATCAATGAGAGAAAAATCTAAATCATCATCATCAATATTCAAACAACCATCAACACAATGAGTTTGAGAAGATAAGCAACTATAGTCATGATCCACAAAAGGAAAATCCTCACTGCCTTCAACAAAACTTGCATGGTTATTATGAATTCTTTGGGACTCAACCTTTTCAAATATATATGTTGGATTAACAACACCTTGTTGATTAGAACACTGAGAAGGAACATAATATTTTGTATGAAAAGGTGTTTGTGTTGGGATGACATATGCCCAATTATTTGCAACATTGATTTAGGTAGAGGTACCTTGATTAATTTCTCATTCACATTTTATTGAATGTTTTCCTATGGAAAAAGCATATGCTACAACATATCCTCTTTATTTGAATCAACTATGCACTCTTCTAACTCAATATCATTATCAATAAGAAATAACGACTCTTCACCAAACTGGCCATCATTATTACACATGAGTGACTCATATAAAGTTGCAAAAACATCATCAAAATTTTGCACAGTAATATCACTTTCATCAGATGAGCAGATTTTTTCTTCTTCTTCATCTTCAACATAAGATTGCAAACAAATTCCTCCTGCAGCCTCATATTCTTACTCATAGAAACCCTCATGCCTCTTAGGATCAACAACTTCAAATGATAAATCACATGATGCAAACATACAAATTGAAAAATCAATATTATCAAGATTGTTGCACTGTTGTTCAAACTGAAATGTATGTGTATCTTTATCATCAAACCTAAGCCTTTTATTTGAATTATAATCACTACAAGATTTCCCTTTGATTTTTTCTTGGTGTAAACTCCTGATATGAGCATTCCTTTTTTAGCATCTCTATGTTATCATCATTGTTATCTAGGACAAAATAATTCATCATTGTCTTAAGAAAATCGATATCCTCACAATCATCTGTTGGAGATTTGATTATGTTCAGTTG
Source organism: Thuja plicata (assembly GCA_018584345.1). NCBI lineage: Eukaryota > Viridiplantae > Streptophyta > Pinopsida > Cupressales > Cupressaceae > Thuja > Thuja plicata. The sequence continues at coordinate 3,128,956 of MU226963.1, read as the reverse complement.
ATTGATTGTATGTTTGTCATTGATGACAACATATAATACACAGTAGTAAATCTACATGTACTTATCAAAATTCTGACATGAAGACTTGTGTGGTTAGATACATGTTGTTGACATGTTTATTATGTTATGTTCATACATGCTGATCCAGATATGATGTTTTAGTCAAGTTGTGTAATTCTGTTAGTGACAGTTACAGTTCTGGAAGTGTATTTGTATAGAGCCGACGTATTTGTCATGTTTCTTGAGTTGCACCTATCTTCAGGATATGCATGAATATATTCATGGTTAGTTATGAGTTAACTATCTTTGGTTAAATGTGCCTATCATATTACATCAAGATCATGTTGTTTGAGTTGATTTGGTGAAGCTGACCTAGTCAAGCATCGCGTCTATTCAGTTTATACTTGCATGGTTGTAATTATGCTTGCATGCTTAGTAGAGCTGACAAGGATGTTATGAAGAGTTGTCTTATAGGTCCCATGATCTCATACTTTGAGGAAGATACTTATAGAAAGTCAATTGTGATACGCTAAGTGTGAATGATACAAAAAGATATAGAAGATGTACAGAGCAGAATATTAGATGTGGTTCATTCATCAAGAGTCTATGTGAAGAAGAAGTGAAAGATTGTAATACACTAGAAATGATCAAGACAATAGGTCTACTCTATAGTTCATCATCATATATAGTGAATATCTATTATACAGAAGGTTGTAGCCTTCACCATTAAGCAGTGAGCTTTTGGACAGTGAGTCCACCAACCCTAACAGGGTTATTTGTAAAAGACTCCTAACAGGGTCCGACCCTTAACCAGGTCACTATACTTATTGCGCTGTAAAGTACAACTCCTAACAGGGATTACTATAAATAAGTATAGTTCATTATGGGTGCTAATTCCCACTAGGGTTTTTACCATTTGGTTTCCCCGTAATCAAATTGTGTGTTGTGTACTGTGTTATTTGATTAAGTATTAACTTTATTATATTATGAAGTTAAAGGAGAAAAAGAATTAAATTTATTGATAAATGATTCACCCCCATCTCAGTTATCCTTTGGGACTATTCTAACAATTGGTATCAGAGCCAAGTTCCATGGAGAAGAATCCTAACAACTTAAGGTAGATCAGATGTCTTACTTCAGAAAAGAAAGCCCTAAGTTTGATGGAGAAAATTATCTGGATTGGAAAAACAAAATGATAACACATCTACAGTGTGTTGGCTTTGAGATCTTTGAAATTTCTACATAAGAAGTTGTAATTCCATCTTTGAAATACCTTGCAAAGGATGATGCTACTAATAGACAAAAAGAAACATTTACCAATAATGCAATTGCTAAAAAATCCCTAATCAGCACCTTATCTCACAATGAATTTTTTGAGATCAAGAAAATTGACAGAGCATATACCATATGGAAGTATTTAGAAGATATGTTTGAAGGAGATATTCAAGAAAAGAATGCACATAGGAAGACATTGAAAAAGAAATACAATAGTCTTGAGATTTTACCTGATGAGAACATTAGAGCTTACAATCAAAGGATAAATGAAGCAGTCTCTAGAATCATAAACAATGGTGGAGAAATATCAGAAGAAGATATAATGGACAAGTTGCTAACTAATTTAACATCAGACTATGAAAACAAGATAATTATTCTAGAGGAAACTATGCAATTCTCACAAGACTTCAAGAGAGAGAGAGTTTGATCAGAAAAATCTCTGCATTTGAGATATCAAGATTGAAGACTGAACCTAAAAGTGAAACAACTTTCAAAGCTTCAGTCCATGGTAAGAAATCCTTACACATCTCCAGTCATAATGAGAAAGAATAAGTTGATGAAGAACTAGAAAAAATCATTGCTATGATTTATAAAAGAGAAAAGAAAAGAAAAGGAAAATATGAAGGACAACTTCCATTCAAATGCTTTTCATGTAACAAGATTGGTCACTTTGCATCTAAGTGTCCCACAAGAGTCAAGAAGTTTATATTTGATTACAAATTCAAATATAAGGAGTACTATCATGTTGAAGAAGGTGTAACTGATGAAGATTCAGAAGAAGATGAAATTGGATTCGTTTCCCTTAGAGACATGGAAAGGTTGCTCGAGGAAATGGACATTGCAGATGAAAAAGAAGAACAAGAGTTAGCCTTAATTTCCAAAGTAGACATCAGAATTGATTGGATCATTAAAAGTGGATGCTCCCATCATATGACAGGTGACAGAGATAGATTTGTTCATTTAGACAAATACAAAGGTGGTATGGTTAGATTTGGAGACAACACTCCTAAACCTATCATAGGCAGAGGTTCTATCACTTTGGATGGAAAGAACAAGATAGATGATTTTCTATATGTTGATGGATTACATCATAAATTGCTGAGTGTTGGACAACTACTTGACAAAGGTTATCATTTGGAGTTCAAAGACAACAAGTGCATCATTAACAACAAGGATGGAGACATGATTGCATCAGGCTCCAAAACAAAAGGTAATGTTTTTCAGCTCAATTCTGATGTAAGTTGTTTTGTTGCAAAAGTAGATGACAGTTGGTTATGACACAAGAGACTATGTCATATCAATTTTGATAACATAGTAAAGATAAGTAATGTCAAGGAGTCAGAGACCTTCCTAGTATTGCAAGACCAGTTAACACAATATGCAGGGAATGTGTTATGGGTAAGCATGTAAGGAGTTCTTTTAGAAGCAAGCATAACTTAGCTGAAAACAAATTGGACTTAGTACACACAAACTTATGTGGTCCTACTCAAACAAGATCTTATTATGGAGAAAGGTATTTCATTTTGTTTGTTGATGATTATTCTAGGATGATGTGGGTTACATTCTTAAAGGAGAAATCTGAAGCCTTTGATAAGTTTAAAATATTCAAAGCTAAGGTTGAAAATGAATCTGGACTAAAATTGAAATGTTTAAGATTAGATAGAGGAGGAGAGTTCACCTCTGACCAGTTCTATGATTACTATGAGGAACATGGAATTAAAATACAATTGAGTGCCCCTAGAACCCCTTAGAAGAATGGGATTGCAAAAAGGAGGAACAAGATTATACTTGATACAACGCGCACTACGATGATTGAAGGGAAAGTTGTGCACACCTACTGGAGAGATGTAGTGAATACAACAGTGGATACTATCAACAGAACACAATTGAGACCAAGCGCAGATAAGACACCCTATGAACTTTGGTTTGGTAATGTACCCATAGTAAAGTATTTCAGAGTCTTTGGTAGCAAGTGCTACATCAAGAGAGATGATGGTGTTGGTAAGTTTGATGCCAAAAGTGACGAAGGTATTTTCCTTGGTTACTCTACAAAAATCAAAGAATATAGATGTTTTAATCTGAGATTGAAAAAGGTAATTGAAATTACTCATGTAAAAATTGATGAAAATTTTATGGTTCAAGAAAGATACTATTATTATGCACCTATGATTGAGGATGAACCCAGGCCTAGCAACAAAGATATGATTATTGAAGAAATGTTTGATTGCATTGATGTCTCATGCAATGACCCTAAATCAAGCAGAGAAGAATCACAGATTACAGAAGAAGAAGTCACACCTAAGGTTCCAAAATTCACATCTAGATACCACTCTAAAGATGATATCATTGGAGATCAGAGCAGTAGTGTTTTGACCAGATCAAAAGAAAAAGGTCTGGAAATGGATGAAGAGGTATGTTTACTTTTATAGATTGAACCTTTAAGTGTTGAAGATGCTTGTAATGATTTTGATTGGAAGAATGCAATGAAAAAAGAATTAGTTCAGATAATTAAAAATGATACATGGGAATTGGTCCCTAGACCCAGTGACAAAAATGTGATTGGAACAAAGTGGGTATTTAGAAACAAGATGAATGAAGATGGTACAGTAGTTAGAAACAAATCAAGATTGGTATGTAAAGGATATGCACAGAGAGAAGGAATAAACTACACTGAAACATTTGCCCCAGTGAGCAGACTGGAAGCGATTAAACTATTTTTGGCATATGCAACATTCAAAGACTTCAAAGTTTATCAAATGGATGTAAAATCAGATTTTTTGAATGGTGACTTGAATGAAGAAGTCTACATAGAATATCCTGAAGGATTTAATCTTTCAGATGAACTAGACATGGTATGCAGATTGAAGAAAGCACTCTATGGTCTTAAATAGGCCCCAAGAGCTTGGTATGAGAGACTTGATGGTTATCTTACCAAGATTGGATTCAAGAAAGGAGCATCAGATTATAACCTATTCACAAGAGAGACACCTGATGGATTATTATTAGTTTCCATATTTATTGATGACATTATCTTTGGAGGTAATGACAAGCTCAGTACAACATTTGCAAAAGAAATGCAAAATAAATTTTAAATGAGCATGATTGGTCCTATAAAATACTTTTTGGGACTGAATGTAAAGCAAACAAATAAAGGTATATTCATTAATCAGTCAAAATATGTGAAAGAAATATTGAAGACCTTCCAGATGGAAGACTGTAAGCCAATATGCACTCCCATGATAACAGGAAGCAAGCTTTCAAAAGATAATGATTCCACAGCAGTTGATAAGACATTGTATAGATCTATGATTGGTAAACTCATTTATCTAACTTAATCTAGACCTGAAATATCTAATGCAGTTGGCATTGTTGGAAGATTTGTAGCTGAACCCAAGCAGAATCACCTAATGGAAATCAAGAGGGTATTTAGATATCTAAATGGAACTATAGACTATGGTTTATGGTATCCTAAATTAGAGAATGTAAAACTTCATGTGTATACAGATGTAGATTGGGCAGGATGTATTGATGATAGGAAAAGAACTTTAGGAGGAGCAGTATTCCTTGGAGACAGGTTGGTTTCTTGGATAAGCAAGAAGCAAAAATGTATTTCCCAGTCAATAGCAGAAGCTGAATATGTTGCAGCAACACTAAATTGTTCAACCATGGTTTGGATCAAGCAGATGGTTAAAGACTTTGGCATTCAGGTTGATTATCCTATTGTTATTCACTGTGATAATACTAGCACTATCAACATGTCTAAGAACCCTGTGATGCACGTAAAGACAAAACACATAGAGATCAAGTACCATTTTTTAAGAGAAAAGGTTGCAGACAAAGAAGTAAGATTGGACTATGTAAACACCAAAGAATAGTTGGCAGATATTTTCACAAAGCCCTTATCAAAGGATACTTTTGAGTATCTCAGGGAAATGTTGGGAGTAATTTCCTCTCCTGAGTCTGTTTAGAAGAAGCAGCAAGAACATCAGTCATTAAGTGACTGATGAATGGTTGACTACTCTACTTCTGGAGTAGTACCTGTGCCTAAAGATCTATGGTGCCCTTTTCCATTGATGTCAAAGGGAGAGTATGTACTAAGGGGGAGCATATACTCTAGGGGAGTATATACATGGAACAAAAACACAGTCAGAGGAACTGCAGTAGTATAGAGAAATCTTTGATGAGGATATTGAGAAGATTGTAAAAGAAAGAGGACACCATGAATAGAAGATTTTTTTGATATCATATGTTTCCATCAATGTCAAAGGGGGAGATTGTTGGAGATTTGATTCTGTTCAGTTGATTGATTGTATGTTTTTCATTGATGACAACATATAATACACAGTAGTAAATCTGCATGTACTTATCAGAATGCTGACATGAAGACTTGCGTGGTTAGATACATGTTGTTGACATGTTTATTATGTTATGTTCATGCATGTAGATCCAGATATGATGTTTCAGTCAAGTTGTGTAATTCTGTCAGTGGCAGTTATAGTTCTGGAAGTGTATCTGTACAGAGTCGACGTATTTGTCATGTTTCTTGAGTTGCGCCTATCTTCAGGTTATGCATGAATATATTCATGGTTAGTTATGAGTTAAATATCTTTGGTTAAACACACCTATCATATTACATCAAGATCATGTTTTTTGAGTTGATTTGGTAAGCCGACCTAGTGAAGCGTCGCATCTATTTAGTTTATACTTGCGCAGTTGTAATTATGCTTGCGTGCTTAGTAGAGCTGACAAGGATGTTATGAAGAGTTTTATTACAGGTCCCATGATCTCATACTTTGAGGAAGATACTTATAGCAAGTCAATTTTGATACGCTAAGTGTGAATGATATGAAAAGAGACAAAAGATGTACAGAGCAGAATATCAGATGTGGTTCATTCATCAAGAGTCTATATGAAGAAGAAGTGAAAGATTGTAATACACTGGAATTGATCAAGAAAATAGGTCTAATCTATATTTCATCATCATATATAGTACATATCTATTATACAGAAGGTTGTAGCCTTCACCATTAAGTAGTGAGCTTTTGGACAGTTAGTCCACCACCCCTTATAGGGTTATTTGTAAAAGACTCCTAACAGGGTCCGACCCTTAACCAGGTCACTATACTTATTGCATTGTAAAGTACAAATCCTAACAGGGTTGAAATATCTTCTAACAGGGATTACTATAAACAAGTCTAGTTCATTGTGGGTGCTAATTCCCACTGGGGTTTTTACCATTTGGTTTCCCCGTAATCAGATTGTGTGTTGTGTACTGTGTTATCTGATTAAGTATTTACTTTGTTGTATTCTGAAGTTAAAGGAGAAAAAGAATTAAATTTATTGATAACTGATTCACCCCCCCTCTCAATTATCCTTTGGGACTATTCTAACATCATCTGCAACACATGATAAGTCTTGATCCTCTTCACAAGGCTGCATATAAACCATCACCTTATCTTCAAAAAAATCAGGACCATTGTGGCACCATGAATCCTCTTCCTCACCCAATTCCTCACACATATCCTCTTGGATATCCACACATGAAAAAAACATGTGTTGAGAAACATCTTCCTCATCTGGCCATAATATGCAATCCTCATCCTTTCTATCAACATCAGCAAAGTATGATATAACCTCACCATTTGGGGCTTCAACATCATCATCTGATGAAACACCTGCCCCCTCTTTACTTTCCAAATTTGACTGCAAAAAATTTGTTTATGCAGCCCTATAACTAGAATAACTAGTTTCCATTTTATTTGGTGTGTAACCTCTATATATATCTATCTCTGCATCAAGGATATTATGCAATTCTTCACTAACCATGTTAGCACCAATGAGAGGGGAAACTATTGCTTGTAGAAGACACTCTTCATTCACATTTTGTTTTGAATCATATTTAGTAAAATTATCAGGGATAAAAATAATTTGACATTGATTTTCATTTCTTGATCCACACTTGTCTATTGCATTTGATACATTATGACAACGAACCCTAGCAGATAGAAATCCTTTCACAATTCCATATTTCAAATTATTTTCAATGTCCATTGTTGTCATAAAAGCCTGATGTAAAGTCTTAGGCTCTTTATCTCTCAACAAGAAGCTCATTTTTTTACCAAAAACACCACAATAAATTACCAAAAATACTTGATCTTTGGGCCTATGGATTCTTGGAATATTACTTAATGTTTTTGCAAATCTAATGTTAAATAATGAAACTAATTCATTTTCTTCAATCTCAATCTCCATCAATTTCTTCAACACATCACTTGCATTTATTCTTTCAGCAAACTGCTCCATGAAAGTTGAACTCAACTCTTCCCATGAAGAAATAGAGCCTACTAGTAAGGAAGAAAACCAATCCCTGACATCTTCTTTCAAAGTTTGAAATTTAGGAAAACATCTTCATGGTAGATCTCATAATTACCCATTAGATCAAAAAATTCCTGCAAATGCTTACATGTTGAATATGATTGTTTCCCCTTAAACTCTTGTAAATGCTTCCTAATATCAATAGAAATTTCATTTGGGAAACCATAAATGCCATCAAATCATAATGGTGCATATCTTTGCATAGAAAAATTTCTGCAAGAATTCATTATGGGTTGCACTCTTTGTGAAATCATATCTGATATTTTTCACATATATTTAAACAAATCACAGCTCCACCGGACATTTCTGGCATGAACCTTGCAACTTCAATAATCTGATTTTTTAATCACTATGAAACTCACCCATCAACCAGTTGCTACTTCGATGAGATTCATAATACCCTTTCTTATCGATCTTGTGGAATCATTAGAACAAAAATATTCTACAAGCATTGGTGCAGATCTCAGAGTCGCCACCCAATATAAACTGGGAAATATTACAATAATAATTTGCAAGGATCTTTTTACATTGTTCAATAATTTAAAAATATACTTCAATGACTCACAAGATATAACTTCAGATGACAAACAATACTATTAAAGTTACTAGATAATGAACTCATAGACTTATATCATAAAAGATACTCTTCAACTCTATGCAATCACTCTCTTCAAATAACAACATACTTCTGATTTGATAAATGAACTTTTAAAAATATGAAGTATGAAAAACTTCAAATCTACACTCCTTTCTTTAGTGACCTTTGCACCTTATAAGGGAATTCTTTCTCATAAAAACATGAGGATTACCTAGAAATAAAATTTGCAGTTGCTACTGATTTCTTTTTGACTGGAAACATGGAAGATCTAGAGCCTTCTTTATAGCTCCATCAGGTTCTTTTCACATAGAGTCACCACCTCCTTGCAGAGGAAAAAATTCAAACAACAAAAGCCATTTGCAGTTTATATTCATTTCTAGGTTTTCTCCAACCAGCAAAGCCACAAATCTTCTTTATACTTTCTATACATAAAGACACTTCTAGGATGTCCTTACACAGATCTGAAATAAATTTTAGGTTCTACTCCTTGAATCTTTCTTACAATACCAGAGTTTCCAGGTTGATTTTAACAATTTTTAGCATCATTCCCCAGTAGATTTGCCTTTTGTTGGCTCTTTTTCTTGCAGAATAAAATATATTATTAAATGATCAACTCTATGCAACTCAACTTCTGATTCTATCAAGTAAAAGACCAATTAACGAGGATTGAATCCTCCTTCACTTTGAGCTCCACTGACTTAGGCGGGTGTACCTCTTATGACTTTCTATTTCATAGTAAATATTATAGTGTGTTGGTTGTTTTTTATGCTATGATGATTGGACATCAACCTTTTCACTTTCTGATAGGATCTTAAAGAGAAGCTAACTCCAACTATTATCTAATGTAGTGAAAAGGACCAATTGACAAGGATGCCTACCGTACTTCTACACTTTAGGTTTTGCTAAACCATGGGAGACACCTTTAACACATTCAAATACTCTCTATCATGTCAATCAAGTAGGAATATTATACAAACTCAACATAACCAGGTGATACTAGATAACTGGTTAATTATCCATTAAACATTCACCATGAAATGGAGCATGAGATGAATAGTACATAACAAAACTTGTGAAAATATAAGACACATTGGAGACTATGTTTGTCTTTGCAAAAACATAGGCAATATATATACTAGAAATTCAACAACATGAGAACTATTAACTTTTGATCAGTGCCTTATCCATTGGGTTATACTCTAAAAAAAAATACAATATGCAGAAGTTAATTTTTATCAGAGATTCCAGCAATGAACACAATTATCCCAAACCCATACTACTTGTGAAATCCTATTACATACCCAGATGAATCTATGTATCAATTAATGCATAATTTAATTTGATCCTTGATCAAAACTCTAAAACAACTACATACACACAGACAATATCTATGCTAATGAATTGGAAAATTCATGACTCATCAGATGAATACCACATGAGAGATTGGAACCAGGATCTTTATATTAAGTATAAAGAATCACACTTTTGTTTACAAGATGTAATCAAAGATAACCACTTGAATAAAATGCTACAGACCTTCAACATTATTTCTAATCTTTAAAATAGTCTAGTACAATTTCTGCTATATTCCCTGACTGAAAACTTTACAAAATGCTTACAATACAATTTTCCAGCCCTTTGCAATGATCTTGAAAATCCGTTTATAGAAAAGGATTGCAACAGGATACCAATCAATTGGAATGAGGAAAAATATGTGATTCATACAAAATAAAATTTAACAAGTGAAGTGATAACCACTTTTTTTATAAGATTTTTTAAGTACTTTGTCTTCTGACCGCTTGGTCACTGCAACTATTTTAAACTTGCTCGGAAGTTGCCACCTAGATTTTTTCACCTTGGTCTTCTAGTGTAAGATCTTTTTGAAGGCATTATATATTTCCATTAGTATGCTTAGAGAAAAACATGATCTGCACCATCAGTTTAATCTACACCGACAGACAGGGCACATCACTATCCGATACCAAGGTTAGCCAACAAACACTGTTAAGTGTTATCCGATGACTAAAAGGTAAAAGATACCTGACGAGTAACAATAGTTCTACCTAACGGAACAGCAAGGAGAGGAACCTGATAGATACAGGGAACCTGGTGAATAGTTCAGTCAAGGAATGCCGACAGACTACAAGTTCAAATCAACGACTAAGAACCGACAGTCAGTTACATCCCGCAAAAAGTGGATCTAACTTTCCACGTAAGATAAATCACTGAAGTTGTATTTATATCTTCTTGATTTACTTTTATATCCATTATGTGCAGAAGAAGAAATGTAATTTTTATTGTTTTAATTATTTTTTCTATTTTAAAACATGCAAACTAAAGATCAAGGTCAAGTTGTAAACCTTGGATCTAAGAGTTAACATTGTAATATGTGAATTCCAAGATAGGTCAAATACTTGTATAAATAGATGCTCAATCCATTGAGTAAATAATTTGATTAATGAAGATAGTAGCCACAGAGAGAAACTAAAGACTAGATAGAGAATTCATCCAGAAGAACAAAAAAAAAATCAAATCAGTTTTCAAGAATAGAACAGAGGCTACTGACAAGCAGAGAAAAGGTATTCATCAATCACTTAAGGTGAGACTATTATTGTAAAAGCTTTCATGGATCTGCAAATCAGAAATAGTAGATTGCATATAGTCAGGTCAACATTTGTACTCATTCTAACAAGTGTAGTACACTAATGAAATCCTTTTAGGAAAGGTGGGCTTAACCGTCCTATTGTAAATCTCATAACTGAGTGCACACTTAAATTAGTGTTGCTACAGCTCTTAACAAAGTAGATCTTAACAGGTCTCCACCTTAATACTCTTAACAGGGTAGATAACCAGAAGTGATCAAATTTTAAGCCTTAACCAGCTCCCTTCCATTCTGTAGATAGTGAAGTTTTGTGGGTGCCATCCCCGCCACAGTTTTTACTCCCTAACAGGAGTTTTCTGTGATACCATATTTTTTTTTATGTGTTTATCAATTTCATGAATGCTTCTATGAATGATAGAAAACTATTAAAAATTATGAACAAACAATATATACATAAGAAATAATAACAGTAATGGTTGGTAAATAAAAATTGAAAGATTACTAATGATGAATTGTGTAAGGTGTTAAAATTTTTAGAGGTACTGATTCACCCCTCCCCTCTTAGTACTACTTCCCATTAATTCCAACACTTTTTCCTTTACCTGTCTTGTTCAAAATGTTGGGAAGAACCGCCACTTGTTTCTTTTTACACCACATCATCTTCTCCTTGGATGCCTGCATTGTATTTGTCTTTCCAAGAGGTAAACACATCATCACTCGACCAAGGGAACCTTATGACCTCATCCTTCTTGTTGTTCAACTCATCCCAACTGACCTTTTCCTTCTCAATTTCCACTTTCCAAAATTCAAATACAGCTTGGCTTTGTTAATAATTTCAACCGTTTGAACAAACAAAAGTGTACTCTCCAAAGTGATGATATTGTTTTTCCTTGTTGCCAATTCTTCATTCATTTTCCTCATCCATAAAGCTTCCCTCTTTATCTTGCCATTTTTCTTGAATAGATTTGGGAACATATCATAACGGTCTTTTAAGTATTCCTTCTTCAATGTTTCTACCTTTTTCAAGATGATGCTCCTCTTTATGTCCAAATCTACCAATAGTTTAAAATATTTGTAAGTGGTAGCTAGAAGAATGTCCATATTATTTTATTCCTAGGATAAGGAATAAAAATACTTTGATTCTTCCATTTTTCCTTTCCACTTGTTCATAATTGGGTCCCACTTATCTTTGTCTGCATTTAAATCATCCAGTATGCTCATAATTTTCTTACCCTAAAAGTAAATGGAAGGAGGATTCAAATCATTAGAAAAATGCATAAGTGTGGCTTTAATTTTATCTGCATATTTTTGTTGTACCCATTCTCGTGCTTCCTTGAACTTTATGCTTTCTTCCTCCCACTTCTTTTTTATTTCTTCCAACGCAGTCCTTTCAGCAACCATTCTGTCTCTTTCTAAATCTAGGTCTATTTTTGGAGCTGGGCTAAATGGCATAGGGGAAGGAGGTAATTCTATACTAGGGCTAGACGAATAGGGCTGATGTGGATTCTGTGCTATCATGTTTTGAGGAGAAAATTGAGTTAATTGTTTTTCTTCTAATATGGAAATTTTCTTGTCTTTCTGTAAGGACTTCACATTTTCCTCATTATAAGACTTTAAAACTATTTCTAGCTTGGTCCTTAGGCTTTGAATTTCTTCTTCTTTCTTCTCTGCTACCTTCATGCTGAACTTTGAAGTTTCTAATGTTAGGCTTGCTGCCTCCACCGCTGAATTTTTTGTAACTCTTCTCACTAATAGACTGCATGAATGTTCAGCTTGAGTATATTCATCAATTTTCTTATTTTCCTTCCTTTTTAGTGACCACATAACCAATGGCGCATGGTCTTCGTTAAATTTAACACATGTAGATGCTTGTTGAGCTTCTACTTCATTGGTATGCATTGGTTTTGTCTCTTTTCTGATGGCATTAAATACTATGGCATTTGCTAAATCCCATTCTGGAAGAATAAGGACTCCTTTTCTAACAAATTCTCGACCTTCTTCACAAGTGACTTTATCAAATTTGGCTATCATTTCCCACTTTACCTCTATTTAAATTTCATCCTTATCCTTATCAGGTTGATCTTTCTAGATTTGCTGACTCTTTTCTTTGAATTCATTAATGTGAACTCTCCAAAGGAACTGGACAAATGCCCTAGCTTTGACAAATTTATCATATGATAGAAACTCATCACTAGCTTGTTTTTTTATGGGATCTAGTTCCTTACAAACAAATTCAGCCACTGTCAAGTCCATCTGTGCATGTTTGGGAGCCTCTGGCATCCCTTCTTGCATCTCCTAAGATGTTACAAAATTATACCATGTATTTCCCATCTGCACTAATTACTCAGTAATTATTTGTTCATCCATATGTAGGGGAGATTGGGAAGGGGAGTAATTGTATTCTTTTTTTTGTACCCCTTCTTCTATCCTTTTCCTTTTGGGAGATGGAAATGATTTTGCACCTAATTCAATGGGTCTCTTTCCTTTTGAAGTAGAAACTACCTCTGTTCTTTGTAATACCATACTATACCCTCTTTTCTACTGCAAGACATACTTTCCTGGTGGAATACCTCTAGCGGGAATAGCCTTATTCAAAATTTCTTTAGCCTTCTCTGGCTCTGCATCCATGACCTTTTCTTTCTTTTTATTCAATGCTTGCATTATATCTTCAAACATTGTCATTAAGTATTCTATCTTCTTTGCCCAGGGTATGAATTATTTTAAGGGATTATATCCCTTATCAAAGTGATGAACAAAATTAAAAGTTTTTTTGTACACCAACCATTTTTATTTTTTGATCTCTTGTTCTTGCAAGTTGTACTCATTTTTTATTATGTCCTCAGGAAAATTAAATTGGTGCTCCAATGTTAAACAATTTTTTTATTTTTCTAAATATCTCACTTATGAATCCTTCGTTATCAACACATCTTATCACTGATGTTTCCATTTGATAAGGTTCAAGGTACTTATGCAAATGTGTCCATCCCCTTTGGTGATAATTAATTAGTGTGTAATTGTAATAGTGGGGAATATGGAGCCTTTCATTTATCCTATTAATGCCTCATCTTGCATCCCACCCATTTTCCTAAGTATTTCCACAACACCTATCTTAAGGGGAACCTGATATGGAAGTACATTTGGAACTGCCCTGAAACCATAAACTCTGAAAATAGTTGAAACATGATACAAAATGATGTCACCCCAATTATGTACTATCTAAATAGTTTTAGAATATTCCTTTGGTCTTAAAAGAGTCAATAAGACCTTGTGAATTCTTGAATTATCTTAGAACAACAATTTTGTGATTCTAGAGGCAAAGCACCTATCAAAAGTGATGAAACTGGCATTCTTTCTATCCCATGACAAATCTGCACTCCATAATTGGACAGGCATTTCTTCATCATATTTAAGTCTCATTAGGTCCATTTCCTCCTCAAAATAATCAACATTCTTATATAATATCATATGCATTAGCATGGAATACCATCCAAATGGCCTAACTACCTTGGCATCTTTTACATCTATTAAACCCTCATGAATTAGCTCGACAATATGGGTAGCAAAATAAAAAATGACAGCCAAGTGTGGATGAAGGATTTGAACCATCATAAACATGTACTGGATAGGCATTACTGCTTCTTCATCCTCTCCAAAAATATGACACAGGGCACTGTACATTATTTTGGCTCTTGAATTGAAATAGTCAAATTTGAAAGGTTCAGGTGTACTGGAGCCTACCACAATCAAACCTCCTATCTTGTTAAAATATTCCTTTAAAGGCCCAGTCCTGAGGTAATTTCTTTGTGCTCCATATACTTGTTTGAAGTGATCAATATAAATATTCTCCATCAGGAGAGAGGGATCATTATATTTGAACACCTCCCTTAAATCTTCAGCTATGATGCTCACTAATATATTTCTATTTATATCTCTTAAAAACCTAGTGACACTGTCATATGTATTTGCAATTTTGATCAATAAATCTGTATCCATGAAAACACTAGGGACTACTAAATTTCCCATATATTACTATCTGGAGAAAAAGCATTTCTCTGACTAAAAACTAGCTTAAAAAGATCCAAACCAGTTACACTAGTCTTGGAATCTCATGCCCATCTACCCCTATCATACAAAACCTCTCCAAATTTCAAATGGGAATGTACTGGAAATAACTATTTGAGTTTAGTTGCATCATTTATGGATTCCTTTAATTGCTGTGAAAGATCATCACATACATTTCTCTCCAGGTAATCTATTTTTTGAGTGAAATCTCTTCTAGGAGCCATTTCTAAATTAGGGTTTCTTAATCAATGAATGTAAAATTTTATATAAAACCTACTTTCTTCTCAGAACTCAAAACCCTATTGCAATTTTAACTAACAATGGTCAGGAATATAGTTGCAGAAAAACTTAACCATTCTACAAAATTGTAACACGAACTAAAAATACTGCAACCTTGGCTCTTCTCCAATCAATTCAAAAGTTATGGCATTTGTAAACTAAAGTGGTGAATCATATACATAATCGTATCAATTCCTTTCATTGAATTTCATTTGAGGTGGCCACACGTTCTGTCATCAATTCAACCATGTTTGAAACTTTTGCGGCCCAACGGTTCAATGAAAACATTTTAACAAAGAGAACAACTTTAAATCAGGACCGTAGATTTCAACAAATTCTCATTTATCATGTGGCTATCAACAATTCTTGAGGATTACTATTGAAATTAGACATGTGTCATCGAAGCTTAACAGTGTGATTGTTAGATTCTGTGCATCTCTATGTCAAGCCTTTAAGTGAACCGTCATATATTCTTAACTTGACCACATGTTACTTTAACCAATACTTTATTGACTGCATGTATAACTTTATAGACAGGACACGCATCAACCATACTTAATGGATTATACGTTAGTTCAACCACATCTTTTCTTTAAGTCTTTAAGTCGACCGTCAGATCAACTTCAAACTACATCACTTTTAACCTCTCTTTACTGCTATCCTGGGCCCGCTGACTGCCAGATGTCACTTAGACTTAATGGCTTATAAGTTAGATCCTGATCATCTCATCACCATGTCTTTAATTCAACTATCAGATCAAACTTCAAGTTCTTTCCTTTTAATTTCTTCCTTATGACTTCAACCGGACCCACTGAGACACTTGGCGCAATGACTTAATGGCTTGATTGTTAGATTTTGCGCATCTCCATTAGAAGTATTTAAGTCGACCGTTGAATTGATTGGAACTTGTCAGCACTTTAATATTTGGTTAACTTTATGAAAATAGGGCCCACATCATCACAAGGACAAATGTCACCATGAATTAATGGCTTGAAAGATAGATCAACTGCATCTTCAGGTTAAGCCATTACATCGTCCGTCCGATCAAAAAGAAGTTGTATGCACTTTATCATAGCCTTTAACATATGTAGGGCCTATAGAATACATGTGTCATCATGTCTTAATGGATTACTAGGTATATCAACTGCATCTTTATGTTAAGCCATTACCTCGTCCATTGGATTAAAAGGAAGCTAAATGCACTTTATCCACAAGCCTTTAACAAATCTCATGCCCGCCAAAAACACGTGGTGCTAAGGCTTAATCGCTTAAAGGATAGATAGACCACATCTTAGAATTAAGCCTTTATGCCATCTTTTGGATTGAAAATAAGTTTCATGAGACACAATTATTAAAATAAAAGGCTTGTGGGTATCCAGACTTAGGGAAAAATAAAGCGCTAAGGACTTAGGAGAAATAAACACGACCCCGCTTAATGGTAAAACTAACACATGGGTAAAAGGACTTTAAGTGAGTAGAAAAAGTAATGCAAGAATATAATAATCTCACAAAGACCTTAGGGTTTTAAACATTATACACTCTAAAAATGAACGCCATAACACCTAGGGTTTAAGCAAAAAAACCCTGCTTCAGAGTTAAGAAGCACAAAACTTACAATGGGGCAAAATTTTAAAAAATCCCTAACAATGGCTCTTATTGGGGATGACTGTCTCTTGCAGACATTTCAAGATCTTATAATATCATAGGGGAATAAGACCAAACCTACTAAAAGAAAACTAACCTACTCACATGATAAAAAACTAAAAATCTATGCTACAAACAACAGAACCCGACTATAGAAAAAACACACTATATACAAAAACTATTGTTCATAGAAAATAAGACTTCAAGAGAATTATAATTTCAAAATTTTCCATGAATTGGCAATACTTGAATGTTTCATGTTAATTACTTCAATAAATATGAATTTTTTTCATGGATGATATATGGCCCTAGCCAGATTGGATCAAATTTATCATGTTTCCCCTTATCCTCCAATCTAACATTCCACATTAATACAAAATCTCCAACATCAAAGTGGCTTGGCTTAGATCTCCTATCGTACAGGTTCTTGACTTGCAATTGGAGTTTGGCATTATTTGTAGAAGCTTCCCTCCTAGTCTCATCCAACTTAGTTAAGTCATTAATTCTTAATTGCATGTCACTTTCAATATCCTCATCATACAACTACACAAACTTATACATTTTCATCAAATTATTTTGAGGCAATCTATCCTATATTCCATATACTAGGTCAAAAGGATCACATCCTATTTCCTTCTTGCTAATCACTCTGTCTGCCCAGATAGCCATTGTCAACTTTGAGTCCCATGCTTTTTGATTTTTATCTAGGACTCTTTTAATGATCTTAAGAAAGATTTTATTGGTAGATTCTACTTCACCATTTCCTTGTGGGTGGTAAGGTGAAGAGTAGGATGTCTAAATACCATATTCAACACAAAAATTGATATATTCTTCAGACCTAAAACACATGGAATTGTCTGATACTATTATTTCTGGACAAAAAAATCTTGCGACAACATGCTTCAACAAAAAGTCTATCACTACTTTACTAGTTTACTTTTTGGTGGGGATTAATTCAACCCACTTAGTAAAGTAGTCAGTTGCCACTATTATCTAGGAATGACCCCCACTAGATTTATTTGCTATCTCTCCAATAAAATCAATACCCCATTGTTGAAAAGGGGATTGTACTTCTACTGGTGTTAAAGGTACATTACCTGCAAATTTTCATTTACCTAAAAAACTTTGGCAGGAGTCACATATTTTGACTAGTTAATGAGCATCTTTGAAAATGATAGGCCACCAAAATCCTACTTTCAGAATCTTGTGTGCAGTGGTCTTTTCCATGTAGTGGCCACCACATACTCCACTGTGTAGTTCATGTAAAATTTTGTCTGTCTATTGTTCATCAACACATTTCAATAGAATCCCTTCATGACTTCTCCACCACAAATCATATTTGATTAAAACAAAACAGGTAGCTTGCAGCTTCAATGTTCTCTTTTTATTCTCATCTATGCCTGATGGAAAATTCATTCTCTGTAAATAATATATAATATTTTTATACCAATCACAATGGTCCAGAATACATATAAAAGGCCTTTGTTCTTCCACTAAGGCATTTACATGATTTGAATCTAAATTTGTATTAGCCGTCAACTTGGCTAATCCCATCCTTCTAACCAACTTTTTGATTTTTATTTCAATATCAAACTCCTGGATCTTGTTGATCCATCTACGTCTTTTCCCAGAAACTTCATGTTTTGTGAAGATGTCTTTCACTGCTGCTGAAGGAACATAAGCAATTACTATAGCACCTACCAGGTAACATCTAAAAGCTTTTAAAACTTTAACTAGTGCATAATATTTCTTCTCATTTATGTCATATTTAAGTTCTGCAGCCTATACGGATTTGTTAAAAAAGGTAATAGGTTGTTCAAATTCTTCTTCATTCTTCTACAACAAAACAACAAAAATAGTATGGCATGATGCAAATGAAAATATATTCATAGGATTTGAATAATCAAGAGTTCCCAAGACATGGGAATCCTTGATGGCCTACTTGATGTCTTGGAAATCCTGAGTGGCTTCTCCATCCCATTCCATCTTTGTATCTTTCTTTAGCATCTTAGAAACTGGCCTACTTTTCTCAATAAAATTTTTAACAAAATGCCTGAGAAAATTCACTTGACCAAAGAAATATTGAATACCTTTTATATTTCTTAGGAGTGGTACCTTATCAATAGCAGCTACTTTTTCAGGATCAATTCTAACCCCTTCTCTTGAGACAATATTTCCTAATAACTTACCCTCCATCACTCCCAAAGTGCATTTCCTAGGATTCAAAGGATTCCCAAATTCAAGAGCTCTTTCAAAAAAAATTTCTAAATGTTGACAATGTTGTTCCTCTTTTTTAGAATATGCTGCAAGGTCATCTTGATAAACCTCCAAAATTTTTTTTAGAAATATGATAAAGCAACATCCATAGCTCTCTGAAATGTGGCCCCAACATTTATCAGGCCAACGGGAATTATAACATAAACATATGTCCCCCATGGAGGAGTGAATACAATCTTGAACTATTTTGACTCTTTAACCATTATCTAGTTATATCCAGAGAATCCATCAATCATGGACATCAACTCACAGCTAGTAACCCTCTACATCATGTTTTCCATATTTGGGAGAGCATAATTATCTTTGAGGGATGATACATTTAAATTCCTAAAATCCACACATAGCCTGATATCTCCATTTTTTTTCTAATAGGGGCTATGTTTGAAACCAAAGAAGAATGTCTGATTGGTTTAATGTTCCCGACTTCCTTCAACTTCATTATTTCTTGTTCCATTTTGGGTCTTAATGTGGGATTTATAGGCCTTTTCTTTTGTCTAAAAGGTTTAGTATTATCTTTTAGAGGGATCTCATGTTGGAAAAAGTCTTCATTATATGCTTTGAGATCATCATAGGTCCATGAAAAAACCTTCTTGTATTTCCTCAATAGCTTACTCAGGTTCTCTTTCACTTTGGGTGACATTTTCCTTCCAATAAATAAGTTCTTAGGAACTTTAGCTGTTCCTACATTCACTTCTTCCAAATCCTCAGGTCTATTCACATTTTTAATAGAATATAGCTTATCCTTATTGTCAAAAGACATTTCAAGCACAACAAATCCTTTTGGGACTTTGTTTGACTTTATATTTAAAACTTCCTTGCCTAAGATAGTATCTTTTCCATCCAGGGTTTCTATATATCCACTGAAATCAATTTCCTTGTCTCCAAAGTCTGCCTCGTAATGTAGAAATCTCAAGATGTCCACATCATCATCAAAGACTTGCCAATTTTCCATATTATCAGGTATTGAAGGCCTAGATTGAACCTCTATTTTAGAGATCCTAGAAAATGTAATATCTTCTGGCCTCAAAGCTATATTTGTAAGCAAATCTATCATTCTGTTCTGGCTCCTATCCATCCAATCAATACCAAATGCATCAAAGTTTTCAAGTTCATCCCAGATAGTATTTATGTATTGTTTCAATCTATGATTCTTTGAAGCATAATTAGATTTAATTTGAGACACTACTAATTCAGAGTCTCCAATGACTCTGAGACATTTGATTCCATGTCTTGAAGCCAATCTCATACCTATTAATAGGGCTTCATATTCTGCAACATTATTTGTACATGTGAATGATAGTGTAAATGAGAATTTGAATGTCTTTCTTGTGGGAGCTATTAACAACACTTCAGCACCAGCTCCCTCCCTAGAACTAGAACCATCAAAATACATAACCCATAACTTATTTTGTTTAGATAAATTATTTTCATCTTCAGATAATAATATAGGTTGGAAATTTCCTTCAACCTAGTTTTCTTTTACTTGAAAAGACCCCATCTCAGTGTCTAAGAAATAGTTCATGTTTTCATTTTCTTCTTCCTCAATCATATGAGGAGTTCTAGTCTCTCTGGACACCTTAATGCTTTGACCAGAAAAGTTAAAAGTAGCAAATGACAAATCGCATTTGAATACTTCCCCCATTGAAGAACCCCATTTTCTTGATAACATCCCATATTGAGGGGGAATGTCCACTACTAATACACTCATTGTTAATACTTTGTAGGGTAAGAAACCAACTTATAAGGTAGGGCTTTGATAGTGCCAATAACATGGACTTCTCTTGAATCTATGGACTGAAATCTCCCATGGGGTGTATCTACCTTTGATCCCATTGATTTCATAACCTTAGCAGGCATGACAATATTAGATGCACTAGAATCAATCATACAATTCTTCAACATCTTTCCATTTAGAAGTAAGGTTAGGAAAAAAGGATCCATAGTCCCCAAGGGAGTACTAACAACATTTGTGTCTAGGAAATTTTGGGGAGTCTTTGAAACAAGTTCATCAACATCCTTTGTTTTCCCTACAGATTTATCTTGTGATTCTGGCATCTTCTTCTTCTTTTCTTCTAGTCCAATAATATTAGTATAAGTAACACCTGTTACCTATGTTAAAGCATTCTCCTTATGTTCACCTATTCTCATCATTTCCAATAAAGGAACCTTGACAATAATTTGAGAGAGGAGTTTCCCCATATCAATAGGGGTATACTTTACATCAAATATATCTTGCTTTTCATTTACACAGTCCTCCTCCTCAACCTGAGAGGTTAACTTGGGTTCATCCCTCTTTTGTTGTTTATTTTCATTTTGAGGAGGGGGAACAAAATTTCCTGGTGTTTTTTTTTTTCTTTGTACAAAATATTTGGACCAGTAGGCTCATTTTCTTTTCTAACAAACACTTTCCTAGAACCCTCAACCTATTTTTCTTTTTCTTGTGGTTGTTTGGTATTTGTTTTCGTATCTTTAACAAACATACCTGTAGGTCTTCCATCTGTCTTTACAACCATTTTATTTCTCAAATTATAGTTACCCCTTTCTTGAGTAACCATATTTTATGTAATCTGGTCCATCTCTTCATTAGAAGGTCTTCTATAAACAGGGGTTTCATCACCCTTCTCAACATTGCATCTCATGTTATCAATTTCCCCACCTTTTGTACCAGCACTACTTTGTTGATAATATGTCTCATTTTTGCTTAATGATCCAGATGTAGATCTTTGTTTAGTTTCATCATTAGAAAACATTTCATCACATAAGTGTGAAGAAGCAATAGCACAACCACTTTCATCATACAACTGCTCCTCATCATCTTCTAGCTCTTTGTTTGCAGATATGCTTGCAATGATGACACAATACTCAGGATAATGAGGAGATTGGAAACCCATGCACCAAGGATTATCTTTGAAAATATTTATAGTAGTCTTATGTAAGGGGTCAGGGGTCTTTTCATTAGACTTATCCTATTGCTATGGGAGAATAGGCTTCCCATCTTTCCATTGGGTGGTATAAGGATAGTTCTGCATCCTAGGTTGTCTATTATAATTACCATATGATAGTTTGTCATTATTTGGAGCCTTATTGTTCTTACTCTCTCCAGGATTTAAATCCTTCAGAGAATTTAGAATATGTTTGAGACTATCATTTTCTTTAGGTTTATCATTTAATGCAATTTTTTCTGAATCCTTCTTATTGAATCTTGTTGGCTTATAATCTTCTCTTCTACCCACTTTCCCTGAGACTCTTCTAATTGTTTCAATGTTTACTAAAATATTATATACTTCTCTAATATTCCTAGGATTCTTATCTCTTAAGAGGTAACCCATATTTTCATTGAAAGCATTCAAATAAGTTGCGAGACATACCTTATCATCCAGTCTCATCACTTGAAAAAATTTGTGCATTGCTCTCTGGAATCTGATGTTAAATTCCACCACCTCTTCTTTTGATTTCTTCTTTATATTGTTGAACTCATTCAACATGAATCCTTCATTGGTCTTATCACCATATTGATCCTTGAAACATTCTTTCATTTCACCATAGATCCAATACAATCATGGGGTATTCCTCTAAACCAGTCCCTGGCATCCTCACTTAGTGATTGAACAAATCAATTCATCATCACATCATCATGTCCAATTTCATAGTCATCCATCATGTCAATAAGTTTCTTCAAATGCTCTTCACATGTTATAACATTGTTACCAACAATTTTTGGAAGTTTATCCCTAATTTCTTTTGGGATTTTGTTGGGATAACTAGGAATACTAAGGAAAATAAATTGCCTATACCTTTCTACATAGATAGGTGTATTCTGGGTTGAATTAGTACCTTTAGAAGTTGATGATGCAACATTGATGTGGTAGAATTCCCCACTCTAGCTAGTGGTGGCATATTTGTTCCTGAATTTAGAGCCACCTCAACATTTGTATTAATAACAGGAGAAGGACCAGAGGTCTATTTGAGAAAATCAATTTTATTTTTCATCTCTAGAGCTAAAGCTTCCAATTCCAATTTCTCTAGCTCCTTGGCTATAATCTCCCTCTCCCTTTTATCTCTTTCCAAATCATTATCCAATTTGGTCATTGGATCAAATGGAACTCCTTTATTCACAAGCTCATTTATTTCAACTCCTACCACTTTCTTCTTACCCTTGTCCTTAGGCTTTTGTGTATCATACAATTGCTGGACAACTGGTTCATATTCAATCTTTTCAGGTGGAGCAGTGGAATTGATTACCTCTAAAGCTTCCATCTTCCTTTTCAACTGTTTGGATTTGATCTGAGCATGTATGGTCCTATCCTCTTTCTCCCTTTCTCTTCTTTTTCTTATGGAAATCTTCTCTTGCATTTTCCTTTCCAGTTCACAAACTTCTTCAAAAATTTCCTCAAAATCTGGGAGAGTCATTTTAGATTCAGAGGTTTCTTCCATGATGGACAGTTCTCTTCTGTGAGTGTTGGCCTGAGGCCTATGTGATGAGGGAGAGCTCAGATCACTAGGGGAATTCCTATTCTCATTGCTTCTTCTCTTGCTTCTAGACCTTTGTTCATGTCCATGGAGCTCACTATGGACCACCTTCCTGGCATATCTTGGTCCATTTTCTTCTCTCTCACTTTGAGAATAATAGTCACCATACACACCCAATCCAAAATTTACACGTACATGAATTTCTGGTACATCTTCTTCTAGATTAGATGGAATGGAATTCTCTACCCTGGTGTTCCTCTTCTACCTCCAAGTTTGAGGAATAGTCCTATCAGCACTTTCATTCATTGGTCGACCAACTCTAGAAGTTGATGGGATCTTAGCTTCCAAATTATCCTTAGGATGACTCTTCATGCTAGATCTAGTACACTTATAACTCATAATTAGATAGTGTGTGTAAAATGATTTATAACTCATCACTAATGCAACGATTTCTTTGAGTCGTCACCCAACACCTAGCTGGGAAAATGCACACTAACTCTAAGTAATATAAATTGTGCTACAAAGGGAATTCACAAAAATAGAAGATAACAATAGGGGGATAAGAAAATCCCAACTAATTTTCAATATTAAAATAAATCCTTGGACAAGCAAAGATAATTTTGTACTTCAATGGTCAACTAAATGGTAAAAATAAGTAAGAAGGCCAGGAGTCTAGCTCAACTTGAAAAACCTTACTTCACTTATTTGCAACTTAATTCCACAATTCCCCAATAGAGTCACCATTTTTTTGGTTGTGTTTCATGCTGTGACGATTGGACAACAACCTATTCACTTTCTGATAGGATCTTAAAGAGAAGCCAACTCCAATTATTATCTAATGTAGTGAAAAGGACCAACTGACAAGAATTCCTACCATACTTCTACACTCTAGGTTCTTCTAAACCAAGGGGGAAACACCCTTTAACACCTTCAAATACTCTCTATGATGTTAATCAAGTAGGAATCTCATACAAACTCAATATAATCGGGAGATACTAGATAACTGGCTATTTATCCATTGAACATTGACCATGAAATGAAGCATGAGATGAATAGTACATAACAAAACTTGTGAGAATATAAGATGTATTGGAGTTTATGTTTGGCTTTGCAAAAACATAGCCAATATATATACTATAAATGAATCAACATGAGAACTATTAGCTTCTGATCAGTGCCTTATCCATTGGGTTATACTCTCAAAATAAATACAATATGCAAAAGTTAATATCTATCAGAGATTCCATGCCATGAAAACAATTATCCAAAACCCATACTACTTATGAAATCCTATTGCATACCCAGATGAATCTATGTATCAATTAGAGCATCATTTAATTTGATCCTTGATAAAAACTCTAAAACAACTACATACACACAGATAAGATCTATGCTAATGAATTGGAAAATTTATAACTCATCAGATGAATACCACAAGAGACATTGGAAATAGGATCTTTGTATTAAGTATTAAGAATCACACTTCTATTTGCAAGATGTAATCAAAGATAACCACCTGAATGAAATGCCACAGACCTTCAACTTTATTTCTAATCTTGAAACTAGTCTAGTACAATTTCTGGTATATTCCCTCACTGAAAACTTTAGAAAATTCTTATAATACACAATTTTCCAGCCCTTTCCAATGATCTTGGGAATCCTTTTATAGAATAGGATTTCAACAAGCTACTGATCAATTGGAATGAGGACAAAATATGTAACTCATGCAAAAGACAAATTAACAAGTGAAGTGATAACCACTTTGTTACAAGATTTTCTAAGTACTTTATCTTATGGCTGCCTGGTCACTGCAACTACTTTAAACTTTCTCGGAATTTGATACCTAGAGTTTGTTTCCTTTCTCTTCTAATATAAGATCTTTTGACTTTACCTATCTTGTTCAAAATGTTGGGAAGAACTGCCACTTGTTTGTTTTTACACCACATCATCTTCTCCTTGGTTGGCTGCATTGTATTTGTCTTTCCAAGAGGTGAAAACCTCATCACTCAGCCAAGGGAACCTTATGAAATCATCCTTCTTGCTGTTCAACTCATCCCAACTGACCTTTTGCTTCTCAATTTCCTCTTTCCAAAATTCAAAATACAGCTTGGCTTTGTTAATAATTTCAACAGTTTGAAGAAACACAAGTGTACTCTCCAAAGTGATGATATTGTTTGTACTTGTTGCCAATTCATCATTCATTTGAATAATCCATAAGGCTTACCCCTTTATCTTTCCATTTTCCTTGAATAGATTTGGGAACATCTCATAATGGTCTTTTGAGTATTCCTTCTTCAATGTGTCTACCTTTTTGAGGATGATGCTCCTCTTTATGTCCAAATCTACCAATAGTTTAAAACATTAGTATGTGGTAGCTAGCACAATGTCCACATTATTTTCTTCCTTGGATAAGGAGTAAAAATTCTTCAATTCTACCCTTTTTCCTTTCCACTTGTTCATAATTAGGTCTCACTTATCTTTGTCTGCATGGAAATCATCCAGTATGCTTATATTTTCTTACTCTGCAAGTAAATAGATGGAGGATTCAAATCATCAGAAAAATGCATAAGTGTGGCATTAATTTTATCTGCATATTTTTGTTGCACTAATTCTCATGCTTCCTTGAACTTTATGCTTTCTTCCTCCCACTTCTTTCTTATTTCTTCCAACCTAGTCCTTTCAACAACCATTATATCTCTCTCTAAATCCAGGTCTATTTCTGTAGCAGGGCTAAATTTCATAGGGGAAGGAGGAAATTCTATTATAGGGCTAGATGAAGAGGGCCAATGTGGATTCTATGCTATCATCTTTTGACGAGAAAATTGAGCTAATTGTTTTCCTTCTAATATGGCAATTTTCTTGTCTTTCTCCAAGGACTTCACCTAATCCTCATTATAAGACTTCAAAACTATTTCTAGCTTGGTCCTTAGGCTTTGAATTTCTTCTTATTTCTTCTTTTCTACCTTCATGCTAAACTTTGCAAATTCTAATGTTAGGCTTACTGCCTCCACCCCTTAAGTTTATACAATTCTTCTCACTAATAGACTCTTTGAATGTTCAGCCTGAGTATCTTCATTATTTTTCTTATTTTGCTTCCCTTTTAGTGACCACATAACCAATGTTGCATTATCTTCACCTAATTTAACACCCGCAGATTCTTTTTGAGCTTCTTCTTCATTAGTATGCATTGGTTTTGTCTCTTTTATGATGGCATCAAATATTATGGCATCAACTAAATCCCATTCTGGAAGAATAATGACTCCTTTCTAACCAATTCTCGGCCTTCTTCACGAGTGAATTTATCAAATTTTGTCTATCATTTCCCACTTTACCTCTATTTCAATTTCATCCTTATCCTTATTAGGTTGATCCTTTGCTGACACTTTTCTTTGAATTTATTTATGTGAATTCTCCATAGGAACTGGACAAATGCCCTAGCTTTGACAAAATTATCATGTGATAGAAACTCATCACTAGCTTGTTTTGTGATGGGATCTAGTTCCTTACCAACAAATTCAGCCACTGCCAAGTCCATCTCTGCATGTTTGGGAGCCTCTGGCATCCCTTCTTACATCTCTAGAGATGTTACAAAAATATGCCATGTATTTCCCATCTACACTAATTTCTCAGCAATTGTTTGTTCATCCATATGAAGGGGAGATTGGGAAGGGGAGTAATTATCTTCTTGTTGTTGTCCCCCTTCTTCTATCCTTTTCCTTTCGGGAGATGAAAATTATTGTGCACCTGATTTAATGGGTCTCTTTCCTTTTGCAGTAGAAACTACCTCTATTCTTGGCAATACCATACTATACCCTCTTTTCTTCTGCAAGACATACTTTCTTGGTGGAATACCTCTAGCGGGAATAGCCTTATTAAAAATTTCTTTAGCCTTCTCTAGCTCTACTTCCATGACCTTTTCTTTCTTTTGATTCAATGCTTGCATGATATCTTCAAATATTATCATTAAGGATTCTATCTTCTTTTACCAGGGCATGAATTATTTTAAGGGATCATATCCATTATCAAAGTGATGAACAAAATCCAAAGTTTTCTTATACACCAACAATTTTTATTTTTTGATCTCTTGTTCTTTCAAGTTGTACTCATTTTTTATTATGTCCTCAGGAAAATTAAATTGGTGCTCCAATGTTAAAAAAAAATTTCTTTTTCTAAACATCTTACTTCTGAATCCTTCATTATCAACACATCTTATCACTGATGTTTCCATCTGCTAAGGTTCAAGTTACTTATGCAAATGTGTCCATCCCCCTTTTATGATAATGAATTGGTGTGCAATTGTAATAGTGGGGAATATGGAGCCTTTCATTTTTCATGTTAATTCCTCCTCTTGTAGCCCACCCATTTGCCTAAGTATTTCCACAACACCTATCTTAAGGGGAACCTAATATGGAAGTACATTTGGAACTCCCCTGAAACCATAAACTCTGAAAAATAGTTGAAACATGATACAAAATGATGTCACCCCAATTGTGTACTATCTAAATATTTTTAGCATATTCCTTTGGTATTAAAAGAGTCAATAATCCCTTGTGAATTCTTGGGTTAACTGAGAAAAAATGCTCTTAGTCTAGAGGCAAAGAACCTATCAAAAGTGATGAAACTGGCATTCTTTCTGTCCCATGACAAATCTGCACTCCATAATTGGACATGCATTTCTTCATCATCTTTAACTCTCATTAGGTCCAATTCCTCCTCAAAATAATCAACATTCTTATATAATATCATATGCATCATCATGGAATACCATCCAAATGGCCTAACTACCTTGGCATCTTTTACACCTATTAAACCCTCATGAATTAGCTCAGCAATATGGGTAGCAAAATAAAAAATGACACCCAAGTGTGGATTAAGGATTTGAACCATCATAAACATGTAGTGGACATGCACTACTGCTTCTTCATCCTCTCCAAAAATATGACACAAGGCTCTATACATTATTTTGGTTCTTGAATTAAAATAGTTGAATTTGAAAGGTTCAGGTGTACTGTGGCCTACCAAAATAAAACCTCCTATCTTTTTAAAATATTCCTTCAAAGGCCCAGTCCTGAGGTAATTTCTTTGAGCATCATAAATTTATTTGAAGTGATCAATATCAATATTCTCCATATGGATAGAGGGATCAATCAATTTGAACACCTCCCTTAAATCTTGAGTTGTGATGCTCACTAATATATTTCCATTTATATCCCTCAAAACCCTAGCAACACTGTCATATGTATTTGAAATTTTGATCAATAAATCAGTATCCATGAAAACACTAGGGACTATTAACTTTCCCACATCAAATTGCCATATATTATTGTCTGGAGAAAAAGCATTTCTCTGACTAAAATATAGCTTAAACAGATCCAAACCAGTTACATTAGTCTTGGAATCTCATGCCCATCTACGCCTATCATACAAACCCTCTCTAAATTTAAAATGGGAATGTACTGGCACTAACTATTGGAGTTTAGTTGCATCATGTATGGATTCCTTTAATTATTGCAAAAGATCATCACATAAATTTCTCTCTAGGTAATCTATTTTTCCAGTGAAATCTATTCTAGGAACCAATTCTGAATTAGGGTTTCTTAATCAATGAGTATCAAATTTTATATAAAATCTACTTGCTTCTCAGAACTCAAAACCCTACTACAATTGTAACTCACAATGCTCGGGAATATACTTGCAAAAAAACTTACCCGTTCTACAAAATCGCAACACAGACTAACAATACTACAACCTCAGCTCTACTCCAATCACTTCAACAGTTATGGCATTTGTAAACTCAATTGGTGAATCATATATGCAATCCTATCATTTCCTTGCATTGAATTTCATTTGAGGTGGCCACACGTTCTGTCATCAATTCAACCAAGTTCGAAACTTTTACGGCCCAATGGTTCAATGAAAACATTTTAACAAAGAGAACAATTTTAAATTAGGACCATAGATTTCAACAAATTGTCATCTATCATGCGGCTATCAAAAATTCCTGAAGATTACTATTCACTTTAGAAACCTGTCAACCAGACTTAATGGCTTGATTGTTAGATTTTGTGCATCTCCGCTTCAAGCCTTTATGCAAACCATCAGATCTTCTTAACTTGACCACAGGTTACTTTAAGAATTTTTTTTTTCTACCAAGGCGTCTATTGCTAGGTTTTCACCAAGGCACTTTTCTCTTTTTCAATTTTTTTTTCTTTTGTTTTTTGTTTGTATTTTTCAAAATTTCCCCATCATTTGGATCTTTGAGCAATTCTCTTTTGAAAGATATGCTATAATAAACCATGGCGATGGAAAGGATGCTCAAAGATATTGATAAGGTGATGACAGAGGATAGATATGGAAGATAAGGGTAGATGGTGGTGAACATTTTATGCCATAGATTGGACAAAAGAAATGGAAAGATGGAAAGTAGGTGTTGGATAATGAATGTGAGGATAAGAAGAAGGTATGTGGTAGCTGGAAATGTTAGCAAGATCAACTTTGAAACACACTTTGAAGGGTGGTGGAATGATAAAGGAACATTGGATGAAGGAGGTAAGGATGTAGCTAAGATAGTGGATTTTGGGATGTAGGAACCAAAAGTAGACTTAGAATGTGGAAAATGTTTGGAAGGAGATGGAGTGGAAGCCTTTGGAAGCTTGAATGTCAAGTTTGATTTTTATTTTGTGTGAAAGGATTTCAAAAGTGACTTGGAAATACACATAGTCTTTGATTTGTCTTTCTTTTGTGATGCTTTTGAATGCATTTCTTCAATGAGGGATTTAGGAACCTACATTTTCTTTGATTTTTGTTTTTGCTTGGTGGACCTTTGCGATCTCTTGGATATTTCATTTTGATTTTCATTCACATGTCAATTAGATGGGACATGGTGATCTTTATACACATGTGGATTCATGGATTTCTTATTTCTATGTTGCACATCCAAATTGCTTCCAAAATACTTGGGAATTGTGGGTGAATAGGAGAAATATGGAGGGTTCATATGGATTGGTGTTTGGAAATTATTCAAATTTGTATGCCTTTATTGATATTGATACATGGTAGGGTAAGTGAATGGAGAGCTAGGGATGGTAGGAATGGTTGATGGAGGAATATATAGACCCAATATGGATGGAAGGGATGAAAACTTGAGCTTTGGGACATAGGAACCCAAAATAGATTTGGAGGATGGTGAAGGAATACAGTTGCATTTGAATGGAGGGAGATAAGGTGTGAAAGGGATATCAACATCTTTGGAGTGAGTTATATTTCCAAGGCTCTCATCTTTAAGATTTATCTTTATACCAATAGGCTCATGAGTAGCTTTCATAGGAAAAAAATTGATAGGATCAACTGAATCTTGAAGGGATTTATTATCATGCAAGGAATTTGGAGGAATGATGGTTTCTTGAGGTGAATGTGAAGGATCATGAAATGGATTTGATGGGATACTTTGACCTTGACAAGGATCTTTGGATGGTGTAGAGTGGATGTTTTGCTCTTGATTTTTAATATGTTCATTGGAAATGATGGAAGGGATATCTTGACCTTGATTGGGAATTGGACTAGGTATAGAGCTTGGAGGGACACTTTTTTCATGAAATGGAAGGATGTCAGCTTGGAAGACATGAAAGGGTGCAAGGGGATCATCACAAGCTTGTATTGATATGGGACCTTCATAAAATATGGGAGGGGATTGGATAACATCTTGATCTTGATCTTTATTGATACTTGTTTCTTTGCTCTTTGGATTATCCTCTTGACATGGAGCCACTTCTAAGGACAAGGTAGATGCTTGGATATGCATGGGGAATGTTTTGAAGAATGGTGGAGAATCCTTTTGAATAGGAATTGAAGAACATGAAGCTCTGGGGTCCAAGGTCTTTGAAGCATGGAAAAAATTTGCAGCAAGATGTAAGTTAGCTTGGGTTTCTTTTAGAGGTAGCCCTTTAGGGTATACATAGTCAACGTGGAAAGTATCATCATTAGGTTCACTCTTTGATGGAGGAATCTTGGGTAGTTGTGAAGCTTTGTGAGATGGATTAAGGATGAAAGGAGTAAAGGCTATGGGAGAAACCTTACTAGATAGGGGTTTGTGCATTAGATCTTGCTTGAGAGTGATACCTTGCTCTTCATTCTTTTTATTATCTTGATCACAAATAGGGTGGTCATTAAATTTTCCTTGATCCAAGATAGGTTTGTTGCTCTCAAATTACTCTTTGTTTGGAGAAGATGAAGATACAGATGACCCATCATCATAAAGAAAAGGAAAAATTGATCTTAATGATGGATTGTTAGATGATGTATCCTTTTTTTTTTCCTCATTATTCCTTAAGGTTGATATATCATCACTATGAGAAAGGGTAGCTCCTAATTGAGCAAAATATGCTTCTTTATCCCTCTTCAAAATTAAGTGCATTGTCTCCATAAACCTAGGATCTTGGGATGCCTCCAATATTTCATCTTTAGTTACTTCATCGTATGGAGTCCCATGGAGATTTTGATCTTGAATTTGACAATTATTCTCTACCATAGGATTGATTTGTTTCTCAAATAGATTCATCATTATAAATGTTTGGAGGAATATGATCTATTTGTTGCACTGGATAGAAATAACTCCGAAAAGGGTATCCAAATATGATTTCAAAATATTTCCAAACCTTTGGGAAATGCCCCCTATTTTCCCTTCTTTATTTCTGGGTGGCACTTGCCTGTGTGTAGGTGGCCTTTAAATGTTGGTACGCGGTTACTGGAATTACTCTATGCGACACTCTACAGTTCGCAGGTGGCACATAATTGTTTGTAGGTGACATAGAATTGTTTTTAGGCGGCACAAAATTGTTTGTAGGCGGCACTAAATTATTTTTAGGTGGCCCAAAATTATTTGTAGGTGGCCCAGAATTGTTTGTAGGTGGCACATAATTGTTTGTAGGCGGTTTTTTTTCTGATCAAATTTGAAATTTTCATTTTTTTTGAATTTTAAAAGTTTAAAGGTTTTGATCAGACTTGTTACAGAAGATTCTTGCATGAAAATGAAGTACAAACTCAACACACACATCAAATTTGCACCATATCCCTAAAAAAACACTAAAAGTGTATGTTCTTAGATGTTTTTACAGGTTTAACACAAGAAGTTCTTCCAAGCAATCTACCTAGAGTCAAATTTGACTTTTAACAATGGCTCTAGAAGGTAGGATTACTATTTTAACTGGTTTTAATTACACCTCTGTTCTAAATCTGGTCAATTTCATTTACCCCCTTGTGGGCTTCCCACACGCATGAAAGTATGATTTTGCGCAATCCCAAAGGAATACTCGAGGAAGTGAGGATGACTTGCACAAGACTTAGTCACTTTCCAATTAAGGTAAAGTGCATTTTTTTATAGTGGGTTGGATGATATCATGGCAAAAGAGATTGTCTCCCACTTTGGGTCGTTCCCTCTTACCGCCTTTGTAAAGGAATTCTTAGGATGCAGGCCCTCTAAAGCTCTAATTTATCTAGCATGTATAGAAAACAAAAAATCAAATTTGGTTCAACAACTTTGAGAATTTGATTCACTCAAAGAGTGAAGAGCATATCCCTATTGTTGTTCCTTATTCAAAACACCTCAAGAACGCTTGTTCTTTTTCAACCCCTTGACAAGGGGGTTCTTAAAATTGAAGTGTTTGGTTAATTCCTTATCCCTTTCTTTCTACCAAATTGAATTTGCATGTTTGGCTTTTTGATTCACTTCAAAAAGTGAAGAGCATATGCCTAATGCTTGTTCAATTTGGACAAAATAGAGGTTTTTCTAATTAGACTAGATTTAAATGAAAGCCACAATTTAAGAAAGTGCAAGCTTGATTAGAGAAATACCTTGTTTTCAAAGCTAGCAAAGGCTAGGCACATTTTTGATATATTTGCTTTTTTTTTTTAACTCACCTAGTGGCGATCATTCCTACTTTGGTTCCTCCAACAAGTTAGTCAACACAGTAGAGACAAAGTGAAGAAAAAACTTGCAAATCAAATTCACAATTCACTCCTAATCTCTTTTGATCAAAATTTTTCCCTATCAAGCTTTAAAGAACTAGAAATGAAAATCACTCAAAGAGTAGGGAATTTCCTTTTGTATGCAAAGAAAACTTTAATGTAATGACCATACAAATTCTCCTCTTCTTTTAAACTTTCTAAAAGATTAGAAGCATGAATTTCCTTAGCATGTTTAGTTTGTGCTCTTACCTCTTTTCTAGGCCTTGTAACTCTTTTCTTTGGTTTCTACACTTTCAGATGATTTCTCATCTATAGTAATGAAAAACATAGAGAATTAAAACAGTGAGCAAATCATTAAAAACGTGATTCAAAGAAAAAATCTCTACGCGGCATTTAACAGCTAATATGCGGCTTTTAACTGTTAGCAAGCGTAATTTAAAACTTTGAAAGCGACAATTAAATCTTAAGAAGCAACTCTAGAAATTCCATAGGTGGCACAGAATGTGCAAAGTGCGGTTAAAGGTTGATAGTACGAAGCTCTTGGAAGATCACAGGCAGTCTTTAGTTGCTGACAGGCGGCGCTTTATAGATCCAGGTGGTACAATTTATCTCATACGTGGCCTAAGAATGAAAGACAAAAATAGAAGAAAATTCTTTAGGCGGCTCTTAAATCTTTGTACGTGGCTCTTAAAGATTTGTACGCGACTCTTAAATCTTTGTACGCAGCTTTTCAATCTTTGTATGCATCTCTTAAATCTTTGTACGTGGCTCTTAAATCTTTGTACATGGATTTTCACCTATTTTCTGCAAAAATGTCAAGAAAGTGAAGCAAAACACAAAAAAAATATGATAAAACCATGGAAATTGAGGCTTAAAGCCCCACGGTGGGCGCCATTTGTGTGTGAGAAATTACACCTTCATGAAATTAGGATCAATAACAATAATTCTATGGAAAGAAAATATAATTTTAATCTAAGAATTGTAATTAAATTTATGACATCTCATGGTTCCCTATTTAAGCTTTGTTAAGAGAGATCTCAGCCTTAATCTCTCTCAAGGACAATCCTAGAATAAGAAAAATTGATATAAAATGCTTAATATAGCTCAAATGCTCAAAGATGTGTGTGTTTTCAACTCAAATGCTCATGATTCATACTCTCAAATCAATAATTTCTTCTCAAAATGATCATAATGCTATGCAAATGCTCACTAAGCTCTCAATTGCTCACAAATTGCCTATAATAAGGATGCTTTGCACTTGAATTTCTAGGATATCAAATACATAGAAAATAGCTTGTATTTATAGCAAATTCCCAAGGGTAGGGGGTAGAGTGAATTAACCATGGGTTAATGCTTGGTTGAGTTTGATCCCTCAAATGGTTTCAAATGGGGGGACCATTTAAATGGT
>MU226963.1:3078553-3093953 GCA_018584345.1 Thuja plicata | reverse complement strand
GGGGACCATTTAAATGGTTGTCCTCAAAGGGTGGGACAAGAAGACAAGATCCTCAACTCTCATTGGTTGATCAATTTGAGTTGAAAGAAATTAAGAATTATTTAATTCAATCATTTAATTAAATTTATCCATGTATGGGTGAATGGGTTGGATTTTATTTTTGATTTAAAAACTATGCAATTAATTGATTAAAATTAATTATATACTTTTGATTGATCCCTTTTAGGCTTGAATTTGATTATTTGATTTGATTATTTTTTAATCCTTTGATTTTAATTTAATTTTGTCCAATTTTCTTGATAAATGTCCATTTGAATGATTTTGATCCATTTTGATGCACTTTGATGAGATTTAGGGCAATTGGCTAAGATTTGCAAATTTGGATGATTAAGAGACACCTGGTCAATTTTAGGTGTCTACAACTGACTACAGGTATAAATTTATAGACATGACATGTGTCAGCCAGACTTAATGGCCTATATTCTATATCAACCACATCTTTTCTTTAAGTCTTTAAGTCGATCGTCAGATCAACTTCAAACTACATCACTTTTGACCTCTCTTTACCGCTGTACTGGGCCCGCCGACTGTCAGATGTCACTCAGACTTAATAGATTATACGTTAGATCATGATCATCTCATCACCAAGTCTTCAAGTCAACCATCAGATCAAACTTCAAGTGATTTCCTTTTAATTCCTTCCTTATGACTTCAACCAAACCTACTGAGACACATGACACAACAACTTAATGGCTTGATTGTTAGATTTCACGCATCTCTGCTATAAGTCTTTAAGTCAATCATTGGATTGATCAAAACTTGTCAGCCCTTTAATCTTCGGTTAAATTTATGCAAATAGGGCCTACGTCATCAGAAGGATAGATGTCACCATGACTTAATGACTTCAAAGATAGATCAACCGCATCTTGAGGTTAAGCCATTACATCATCCGTATGATCAAAAAGAAATTGTATGCAGTTTATCATAGCCTTTAACATATATTGGGCCCGCCAAATACATGTGTCATCATGGCTTAATGACTTACTGGGTATATCAATTGCATCTTGATATTAAGCCATTACGTCATCTATTGGATTAAAAGGAAGTTGAATGCACTTTATCCTCAGGCCTTTAACAAATCTCAGGTGCACCAAAAACACGTGGTGCTTAGGCTTAATCACTTAAAGGATAGATATACCACATCTTGGAATTAGTACTTTACGCCATCCATTGAATTGAAAAGAATTTGCATGACACATGATTATTAAAATAAAAGGCTTGCGGGTATCCAGACTTAATGGTAAAACTAACACATGGGTCAAAGGACTTTAAGTGAGTAGAAAAAGTAACACAAGAATATAAAAAGATCACAAATACCTTAGTTTTTTACACCTTATACACTCCAAACCCTGCTTCAGTGCTAAGAAGCACAAATCTTAGAGGGGAATTTTTAAAAAAAATCCCTAACACGATGGATTAGTGTCTCAAACAATGATATTCAATATTCATACATAAAAAACTGTAAAGTAAAGATTGGTTTATTTTTAAAGATTGACATGCAACCCTAACCCAGACCAATGCCAAATCCTAGGGTACATAGTCAATAAGAATTCATCTCAACCATACCATATTTATAGAAGTAATTGAAACCCAAAAATGATGCCTTACAACTTGCTCTCTACAACTCAAATCTTAAATCATCGAATTCATATATAAATTTTAAACCCCCTGAAATATGCTCATAGGAATTACGCTCACCTTAGAAGTAACCGCAAAAAATATATATCAAAACTTTCCTTACAAGTCTATGAATTTAAAATTCTTTACAAACTAAATTCATAAGAATCCAAACATACATATGAAGACAATAAAAAATCAAGAAGGGATCCTAAATATATTTATATTCATCAAAATGACTTCAATACATTTTGTATCTTCTCAGACTGCTAAAACTAAAAAACAAAGTCTAGACTAGAACTGGCAATCCTGCCTTGATTGATCAAAAAATGACCGACCCCTTTTACAATGAATAAGAAAGAAGATATAGAAAGGGAAAAATACAAATTCAAACCTAACTGACACCTAGCTACTTCCAAAATACCTCTACAAATATCTTCTCCTTTCCAAAATTTGATTTGATTTGCAAAAAACCTCTTTTCTTCTCTACTCACTTTGCCTTTTGGAAAACCCCCGTGAAATCACATTTTTCATTTTGAAATAAAAAGATTTAAAAATTCTATTTTCAACATAAGAATCTCCACATTAATTTCTGCATTTTAAGCTGCTTTTCTCCTTTCTGCACATTTCAACCCAGACATCACCAAAATTTTACCATGTGTCACCTGCTAACTGGATCTGAAATACACCTAGGCACCTACATTAATTAGGCTTGCCACCATGTTTATCATGAGATTTAGTGACTAGGAAATCTCTTGATCTCCATATGTTATCTCCTTAACTATTAAGATCATGATATTTAGCGACTAACTGATTTCTCCAGATCTGTAAATGTTTCCTCCTTAACCGCCAAGATTGTGAGATTAGGTGACTATGGGATCTCTGGATCTATGAATGTTTCCTCCTTAACCTTCAAGATTATGAGATCCAAAGACTGACCACCTTCTTAACCACCTAATCATTGAATGCTTCCTTCTCTACCACATCACCGCCACCTCACCTGTGCAGGCCCTGCCAAATTTTTTTTGTCATCAAAGTCACCCATCAGGCCAAGCACATTCATGGAGGCACCACCTACACGTGTGTTCCAATAGCCTCCTTCTCTTTCTTCATATAATATGGTAGGTTTATTAGAATTTAAACATTGATATTATCTTGTACCCCATGAATGTGGGATAATTTTTTTGAGTTTTTTTTACACTTTACCTTTCTATACATCAAAATTACCTTACCCCGAGCAACTTGAGGGCACTTGAAAACATCTCCAAGAAGTTGCACTGACCAAGAGATCTCTATCTCTTAACTTAATATCACATTTCATGTGTTTTGGTATAAAACCATTGAAAATATCTCAGCCACCTTGCATGTGGGACTACAATTCTTAAGGTTTCTTCCTTTTAAAACTTGTTGCGTGTCTATGCATGCTCTTATCGCATGCAGACATGGAGGAAAAAATGGAACTACACTTGCCAACATGCCTTGTGCAAGATTCTAGTTCATGTCCTGTGTAGCCTTTGTTTTTTCTTCCATCATTTCCATTTGCTTGAGAGTTTTCCTTTTTCCTCATTTTCCTACTTCCTTAGACTATTCATAGCCCATGGAAGAGCATGCACAACCTCCCAATTGATAACCATGCATAGCCCTCCTGCTTCATAACCTGCGTAACCCTTTAAAAACCATTCACAACCTCCTTAGAAGCATGTGTAAGCCTAATAAACCATGCACATCCTCCTTCTATTAACTAGTGCATAGATAATGGATAACCATGCACTGATATTGATGCGTTGGCAATGTTCTGCAATTTGGCAATACACCTGCCAATGCATTTGCATAGAAATTTTTTTTAAAGCCTCCTTCTACTCGTAACCTGCCAATGCATTTTTCTTGAGAGCTTCTAAAACCTTTCCAAGCTTGGAGTAGCCTTTTGGATTGTGCATTTGTGGGACTTAGCATTACACCTACCGCTTTGCATTTGTTTGAAGATTTCCCTTTCTCTCCAATTCGTAGGCTCCCATCCTACCCATGTGTGTGTTCTTGGAGACTTCTGCCATGCACTTCAACATATCCATTTTTCTTTACTACTTAGCCCTCTTTGACCAATCCTATTAACATTTCAAACCACTTTAACAATCCACACCCCTTTTACCTCGCCAAGACTTTCAGGAATCAGTCCATGAAGATTATTGATGTCACTAAAATGATTTGCACCAAACTTTAGTGCTGCTATATTTGTGAGGTTTCCAATGGAAGGTTTAAGAATTGGGTATGTATTCTCTCAAGCCATAAGTAATGTAGAAATTTTTTTTCATTTACAAATGACTAGCATATATGCCCTTGAAATATGCAAAGCAACTCTCAAAGCTTTGAATTTGATTTCAGGCGAGAAGTGATTACTTCACTTACACTAACTAAATCAGCAATTTGGATGGGTCCAACATTGAACTCCACTTGAATATGTTCCCGGTCCTTTTAAATTTTGGTTCTCTTTGATATCTCTTCAATACTGATCCCATAAATGACAAGTGACCTCTAGAAGTGGCTTTAAAAAGTGATGAGATGGCTTCCTGGAGTACTCAAAACTGGAAGACTGGGAGATTTCTACATTGATCATTACCTTGAAAAACAAATCTTCACAATGCTTCCTAAAGTAGGAGAGTTTAATTTCCAAAGTTGAATTATTATTACACACTACAAAGGCACTTGTGAAAACAAATAAAATTGAGTTTGGAATCGACCTCGAAAGAATACTAAACAATGCCTTGAGATCATGTCTTTTATCTTGGTAGTAGACTTACACAAAAGGATTACAAATCCACAACTAGTATCTCAAAAAAACCATTTGATACAAAGTTACCATCCTCTAAAAGTGACTATTCTACAATTTTAATTAAGTCAACATTGGCAATCTGCATAAATTGCCTTTAGATTTGAGTTCACAAACCTATCAAATGAACCTCTTAAAATCTAAAAACCCAGACATGGATTAATTCACATATAGAGAATGCAAGGCTTCAATTAGGTTGTTCTGATAGTCAATTGGTTAACCGAAATCAACCCTCAAAGTCAGCCTCCTGATAACTTTCATAACTCACACAGTAAAATTACACAAACTTGATTTGAAACTAGCTGAGCAAACCGACCAGATGGATTGGCCAAGGTCTAAAATATTCATGAAGGTACACTTCCATGATTAAAATATAGGAGAACACTCAATTCCTTATG
Organism: Thuja plicata; assembly: GCA_018584345.1. Taxonomy (NCBI): domain Eukaryota; kingdom Viridiplantae; phylum Streptophyta; class Pinopsida; order Cupressales; family Cupressaceae; genus Thuja; species Thuja plicata. The sequence goes on along the minus strand of MU226963.1, from coordinate 3,089,054 downwards.
AAATATAACTAGGTGCAAATTGTGGGACACCAAAGTAGGGTACTTTGTAATTCTATATTTTCACACCTAGAAAAACTAAATAAATTTCAAACAAAAAGGCTTTGGAAAAATTATCACGTGAAGTCACAGGGATATGAAGATGGACATGGAGATTTAATTTCATGCCTAAAAATGTCTTAGAGTAACTTTTATTCCTGGTAGTTCAATTGGGCCTAAGATGCAAACCTCCAAAATGGGACTGTTGGTGCTATTTCCTATTTAAATTGTGCCTTGTAAGTTTCTTAGGGTCCCTTGTCATTGGTAGTGTCCAAGGTTTTGAAATTGAGATTAAAATTATTCTTATGCCTCTGCAAAGTTTGCTCTTACCCTTAACCTAGTTGAAAATGGTGGAAAATGTCTAAAAAATCCAAAGTGTCTTGGCCAATTCTATTTTCATGTTACTTTTTAGGTCACTTAAGTTACCTCAAGTCATGTGTTCATGTTAAATGGGTTGTTTTTAAAAAAAATACTATGTTATCCTAACCACTTTGATAATTCCTAAGTCATGCCATGAAAAAATCCCTTTTATGTCATTATCTTATGTGGTGAGCAAGTTGGTTTTGATCAAACAGTCCGCTTAATGGATTAAATGAAAAGTGCTCGACATCTAGTGAGTAAGTGATTAAGTGGTGGTGACACGTGTTCTTGGTGGGGATGAACAGTCGTAAAGGTTCTCAGTTAAACAGTGGGCAAGTATGAAAAAATCTGACGACTTGCTTAATTGCTTAAATGAAAAGTACATAACATCTCATGGGCAAGCAATTAAGTGAAAGTGACACCTATCCTAGAAAGAATGTGGGTCCCATCATAGACAGCATAAATGTTGCTAAGGCCCAGAAAGATCTAACGATGGGTGTAATGGCTTATACCCAAGATGCATGACATTTATTAGGCAAGCCATTAAGCGGTGATGACATCTGGCAGCTGGTGGACCTAGACATTCAGAGATGGCAAGAGTTTAAACCATAGTTAAGTTGTTTTATATCTAATAGTCTGCTTAATCACTTAAAAGGAAAGTGCTTGACATCTAGTGAGTAAGAGATTAAGTGATGGTGACACATGTCCTTGGTGAATAGTTGTTTTTAGGAAAATAAGATAGCCGTTAGATGTAGAGAATGATATCCATAATCTACGACTCAAATTCAAAGTTGATAAAATGTATTGCAGAGAGCCATTAAGCCACAAAATTGAAGCCTCTAAATTAATTATAGAACGTGTGGCCACTCTAGTCGAATTCAATTTGATAGACTGATTTGATTGAGGCCGTAGAATTGATTAAGTTGACTTGCAACCACAATGGTTCATCAAAATCATTTGAGAAAAAATGAGATTGCAGAGAAAATTGGCTTCACACGACTTCTGTGCAGAACGGGTAAGCTTTTTTGATTCACTAGCATTTAGATTGTAGTGGGATTCGTAGTTCAGAAAGGTTTTTAGAACTTTGTCTTAGAATTTAAATCCAATGTCGAAAGAAAAACCTTAGAATGGCCCCTAGAGTTGAGATTTCTGGAGAGGTTGATTATCAAAAAAGAAATGTTAGGGAAGATTTGTTACAATAATTGCCATTGTCCACAGGGGATGCCACTCAAATTAAAAGGGTAGTTCCACCACATCCCCGCTTCAAAATTAGAGACGGGTTATATGATTCTGGTAGATAGGTGAAAGATGTCAAGACCAGTTTTGATGGCCTTCTTTTGTTTAGAATAGCCTATAGCCAGAGGAATGCCCCTACCCTAGACTGTAACATTTGGGAGTTAGATGTGGGAAAATTGATAGCACCTGGTGTGTTCATGGACATTGATTTGTTCACTTTAATTGCAAACACTTATGACAAGGTGGCTAGGGTTGTTAGGGATACCCAGGGAAATGTGCTATTAGCTGTATTAGCTAATGAAATCAGAAGGATCTTCAATCTGACTGACACCTCAGAGCACATGGACGATATTGATTTTGAGTACTTTAAAGAAGTATACCAGACTCAGAGGGAGTATTACAGGGATGAGGCATTGAAGGGATATTTCAATAAAATAGGAGACTTGGTTGTAGTAGGGCCTAGGATCCCAGAACCTTTCAAGTTGGATCTTCTTAATGGCAAGGACAAAAATATGTACAGTGCTCTATGCCAGGTTTTGGGGGTAGAAGAAGATGTAACAATGCCTGTCCACATAATGCTAATGGTTGTTCAAATTCTGCATCCCCTCCTGTCAGTAGTATTTGATTTTGCATCTTATATTGCCCAGGAAATGCATGAGGGTTTGGTAGGAATTCAAGACAGCAACATACACAAACCAATGGGATGGTATTCCCTCATGATGCATATGTTCTTGTTCAACAATGTAGAATTCTTTGAGGAAGAAATGGAATTGACCAAATTCCAAGGTGATGAAGAATTTCCTGTTTAGATGTGGAGGGTAGATCTGTCATGGGATAGGAAGAGTGCTAGTTATGTTTATTTTGATAAGTTTTTTGCAACTAGAGTCAAGTCACTGCTGAGTAACCAAAATTCTAGGGTCCACACTGAAATGATGAGGCTTTTAAGGCCTATGGAATATGCCCCAGAGTTAAAAATTGCTCACAATTGGGGAGATCTAATTTTGTACCCTTTTTCTATGGTAATTAGGGTTTATGGATTCAGAGGAACCCCTTATGTGCTGCCCTACAGAGTCCCACTCAAGATTGGAGTAGAAAAAATCATAAGGCAATTGGGTGGGCTACAGGAAGAAGCCCTGACTAGAAAGATGAAGGGAAACATATTTCCTACCCTCACCAGAGCCCATCACTTCATCATAACCAAAGGTGGATGGACACAGTTTGACAATTATTTTGAGCCTTATCATCTAGCCACGTTTGTGTCTAAGCATGAAGATAATGAAGACTTTATCATGGGTATGTTCAGGAAGAGGACTAAATGCTTGATATTGGAACATTAGTTCAACTACCCTAAGGATATCATCAGAAATATTTTTTACCTTGGTATTCAGGAAGTCAGGAAGGAGAAATGGATGGCATACAAGAAGTCTTTGGACTTTGTATGAAGTTTTTACAAGACTTATGATCCTTTAAAGGAATTTTTCCCATGGTCTTACAAAATTGACTCCCTAATGAATCTTTTTGAGGGGATGATACAAACCCTAAATGAGAAGAAGCAGAGGAAAATTGAAAATGAACTAGAAAAGGCTCTTGTTGTCTAGAATAAATTTCCACAGGGGAGAATAGTCCCACCTGGGGATTATGTAGTGTATAAAAGGAGAGGATAAACTACTATTGCACCTAAAGCTGACAAACCTCTTCAACATAAAGGAAAGAGGCCAGCAAGTGTTGACGTTCAAGAAGTGCCCTCTCCCAAAAGACAAAGGGTGGAAACAAAAGAACAAGAGAGTGAATTGTACTCTCCTTCCCAATCCCCCATGCAATATGATGACCAAGCCATCGCTGAGAAATTGGTGCAATTAAGGAATGTTGGTGAAGTGGTTGTCACCACTTAGGAGTTACAAGAAGGGATATCAGAGGCACCTAAACATACAAAAACTGACCTCACAGTAGCATAATTTACTGGTAGGGAGTTAGATCCTATAACCAAGCAAGAAAGTGATGAATTCTTGTCTGATGACAATTTCATTAAAACTAGGGTATTCAGTCAATTTTTATGGAGGTTCCATATTGATGAATTCAATCATAAGTGCCAAAATTTTCAAGAAGCCCAACCCAACTCTGCTAAGGGAGATATAGAGATGGAGGTTAAGAAGGAGATGGTGTCAAATTTTGATAAGATCACCCCTGAAGAGGGTAGAGAAATGATTAAGAAGCAGGGAGTTCTCATACTACCTCAATGGGATCTAGTAGATACAGTAGTCTTCGATGCTGTCAGAAAGAAAGCAAAGCCTATGAGCACTGTTGGGACATCAATTGGTGCCCAATTTAGTGAAGACCATGTAGCTCTAGCAATTTGGTCATTAAAGAAGAAATACAAGAGGAGAATAAAGGAAGATGATGATATTGAAGATACAGGCAGCCTAATTGTGAAGAGGGTTGCTGACACTTTAGGAACTAAAGTAGCAAACCTTATTGTTCAAACAACTAGTTTAAGCCTAAGGGTAGCTGAGAAAGAAAAGAAAGCAGTACTGGAGGGTAAACAAAAAATCCAACTTGTGCCCCAAGGGGAAATTTCTCAGGAACCTCACCAACCCTCTTCCTCTATTCCATTTGTGACATATCCCCCATCCCCTGCACCTTTGAGTCCCACCACCCAAGAAGCCATTGATGCCAAAAGAGCAAAACTAGAGGCTGAGAAAAGCAGGTTGATCAGTGAGAGATCAAGGCTGGAAGAAGAGGGTAAAAGGGATCTTGAAGATTCCCCTACATACAAAGAGGCTAAGGAATTGGTGAAACAAAAATGTTCTGATCAGATATTTTCCAACCTCAAAAGGTGTGCTAGTGAGGTCAACCTTTCTAACCTCTATCTATTGGGAAAGAAGATTACAGGCATCATAAGCAGACATGATAATGAAAATGAATAGTGGGATTTGATAATGAATAATTGGAAAGGGAAGGCAGCCCATGTCAAATCCTTTTACTCTCTTTCAAAGGAGTAGAACAACATTGATATCATCCTGACAAGCACCCATAAATGTCTCAAATTGATGGTTAATTTGGACACCAAGAAGAACATGGTCATTAGGAGGGTCACAACTTTGAGAGAAGAGTTCTCTACGGATAGATATGACATGTTTCCCAACATGTTCAAAGAAGATGGGAACATAAAAAATGAAGCCTTATGGCTAAAGCAATTGAATGAAACACTAACCAACAGAACAAAAAGTATTGTTACATTGGGGAATACTGGCTGGTTTGTGTTAACTATTGATATTTTAAACAAAGCCAAGGCATCTTTTGAATCCTAGGAGGTAGAAATTAAGAAAGCTAATGATTGGTGGGAAGAATTCAACAGCCAAAAGGATGAGGTCCTCAGTTTCAATTGGCCAAATGATGAGGTGTTCACCGTATGGGTTAGAAAATATGGTATAGTCACCCCAGTAGCATGAGACAATAAATATAAAGGGGACAACTAACACCAAAGAGGTTGAGAAATTTGAGGAAATCAGATATTGGGGGCTCTGTATCAAATAGAGGACAAAATCCATTTGACAAGGACCAAGCCACCTCAGAGAAACTTCAAGCATTCAGGCAATCATAGGACAAAAGATTACATGGCTTATAACAAAGATTTGTTATCTCATTCGCCTGAAATTTTGTCTCATCTATAAACTGTATTTTGTCCTCTGGCCCAGTCATCCATAGCTTGTTGCATCCTTATTTTCCAAAAGGATTCCAAGATGAATGTGACTGTCTATAAGTATCAAGTTGTAATATTGTAATAGGGATGGTAAAAAATAAAACTACAAGGCAAATTTCTGAATTGTGTCTAAGTGTTGGTTTTGAGTCTTTTGAATGTACTGATATCAAACTTACATTAATAAAATACAATAGAATCTCCATTTTGATATCAATGAAATCTTTTTGCATTTGCTTTTAGTTCTTGTATGTTCAATTTGTAAGGCATTTTGAGTATACTGGTTATAAAGTAGCCATGTCTTTGTCTGTGAGTTGCTTTCAAGGAGAGTTTTAAATCTTGCAGATAATTGCAGAGGGTTAGGGTTTATGCAAGAATTTGATACAAGGGTGTGAGGATGAGAGGATAGTTTGTAAGGAATTCTATCTAAGGTTTATTTATATTTCCATTGATTATCTTTAATATATGTATGCTCTATTTTGACTCTATCAGCCATAATTAGGCACTGGCCAAAATCCTGACAAGTGGTTGTTATCATCAATCCAAATTTAATCAATCTTTATATTTCTGTTATCTCAAATACATGTCTAGCTAATTGTATTCAGTAAAATTCATTTTAGTGATTCCTTGAAGAGTGAATCAATAGGTTAGCCTTCCTAAGCCTGATGGCATAAAAAGAAAGAGGATCACAAATCCTTAATCCACTATTAAAACTACTAAAAGATAATACTCTGCCAAAGGTGCACCCGCCTGGGTATGTGGAGCCCAAAGTGTAGAAGGATTTTCATCCTTGTTAATTAGCATTTTCCCTATGAGAATCTAAATTGGGTACATGAGTGTCTAGCATTTATTGCTATTATAATTGATTCTACAAGAAAAAGAGCTAACAAATTGGTTACTCTACTGGGGAAGTAAGATGCAACAATCTTGTTGAAGAAATCAGAATCCCTGGTGTCATTTTAAAAGTTAAATCATATTTCAATTGATTTTTCCCATCTGAGTTGCACTAACAAATTGATGACTCTACTGGGGACTTGCAATGTTCTAAGAGTCATGATCATGAAAGCACTTGTCCTCACAATATTTAGAATTAGTTTGTTTTTCCTCATAATCATTAAAGCCAGTTTATTCTGCTTATCTATCGTGGCACATCGTTTGAAGGTCCTAATTCTGAAAATGATATAGATCTTGTCTCAGTTGGAATAGTTGGTAACTCTAAAATATCTAATATGGCCCTTTTTGTTTTCAAGAGGAAGTCCACTGAATGGAAAAGATTTGTAGTTATGGGCAGTGAAAGATCATTTTATTAAAGTTACCAGGTGAGGAATTATCAAGCCTACTCTATCTGCAAAGTTCCATATTTTTTTATTGCTATAAGCGGAAATCTGAGATAAGACAAGGTGTTTGATCTCTATATATATTAATCCTCTGAAAAGAGGTGGCGACTCTAACTTTTGTGTATTCCAGTATTGCATAGTGAAATATTTGTTTGTTCTGTGAGATGAGCTGACAAAGAAATACCAGATCATATTCCAAAATGAATCCTAAAAAGGATCTTGGAGAAGAGCTCCATATGCCTCAAAGGAAATAATGGTCCAAAAGAGGGGCATCCAAACATGATTCCCAACATGCCTCTGAAGGAAAAATGTACATTCCCATTCCATAAAGGAAGTCATCTTCATCTGAAGATGCAGAACCTATGGGACCAGTTGATGCTTATAGAGATAATACCAATTTTGATCCCTTTAGGGATGGAGAAAACAATGACATAGGGTTCTTTCCTGTGGAAGAAAATCTTGCTCCATCAGAAGAGACTTCTGCTGCTGAAACAACATCATATGATTCTGATGTTGCAAGATGAGATTTTAGCTTTGAAAAGAAAAAAGAAAGAACAAGAAAAGGAAATGGCTGAAGCAGAGGAAAAACATGGGCAAAGGATATATGACTTATTATTGGAAAGAGAAGAACTCTTAGCTGAGACTAGAAGGAATGACCTCAAGACTAAAAGCCTGAGTCAAGAAGTTAAAGGTTTGGATCCAGAATTGTTTGGTAGCCTCAATGATTTGATAAACAAAGCCCCAAATAAAATCTCAAACCCTAACAAGGATGAGTTTGAGAAGGAAGGACCTATCATTAGGAAATTGTTCCCATATGAGAATGAATAAAATGTGAAAGTCAAAGTAACTACTAAAGATACCCCTGAAAAAGGTAAGCAAAAGGTTGTTGGTATCAACATAAATGAGCCTGAGCAGAAAGTTTCCAACCTTGAAGGAATACCTCAAATTGATTTGGACATTGAACAAGCCAGGAAGGCTAAAGACGACTTGGAAATACAACTAGAAATGTTGGAATTGGAGGTTGTTGTAGCTGATATGAAAATGAAGATAGCCTTATTTCATGCTACCAATAATACTACTGCAAGCAGTTCTATGCATGTGAACCAAGGAGTACAACAATTAAATCCTTCTACTAATCTAAATGTGAACAATCAAGGTGGTGCTCCTAAAGTCCAAAAGTGTGGAAAGAACCCAAATGTTCAAAACTCTGGTCCTAATGTAGCTACTCAACTTGTGGGTCCTCACCCAAGTTTTCAAGATGCCAAGCCCAAGCAGAGTGTTCCTCCACCTGTTCAACATCAAGGAGGAATTTTTGGACCAAATGGTAATAACGAGCTGGGGAATTTTTAAAGGAGGCCTGTCCACATGAACAGATACAAATCTCTCTTCTTTGAAGGCATTCCTAGTCACCCTAATGTGATCCCCAATGAGGTAAGAGATAGGATCCCTAAGTTCATAGGAAATAATTTTGTTACTTGTGAAGAGCATTTAAAAGCTTTTGGTGATAAGATAACTGACTTTGAAATTGAAGATGAGGATGTCATAATTAAACTTTTTGTTCAATCTTTAATTGAAGATGCTAGGGATTGGTTCAGAAACTTGCCTAATGATAGTATTGCCTCTTGGGATGAATTTGTAAAGTATTTTAGGGAGCAGTATAGAGAGCATGTTAATTTTGGATACATGTTAATTGAGTTTAATAACATCAAGAAGTTCCCAAATGAAAGTATGGTTGATTTTAACAGTAGATTTCAAAAGGCCATGAACAAATTGTTCCAAGTTTTGAGATTAGATGAGGAAGTGTGCCTTACCACTTACATTAATGTTGTTGATGGAAAAATTTCTTATCTACTTAGAGATAAGAACCCAAATACCTTAAGGGATGCTTACAAGATAGGAATTAACATTGACAGTAATAGGAGAGCATCATGGAAATTGGGGAAGAGAGAAGACAATAAAATTTGGAAAGAAAAGGGATCAGCCAATAAAAGTGTCAAAGAAGATGATACAGTGGATAAATTGGTCAGTGTAGTAAAATAACTTTCTGCCAAGATGGATAAGAATGATAGAGGAGGGTACCAAGATAATAAGTATACTAACCAAAGATTTGACAGACAACCTAACCTGAGAGATTATCCTTACAAGACCAATTGGAATAATGGAAAACCTATCCCTAAGGGGAAAGATAACCCAAAAGCAAAAGAAACCCTAGATCCCTTGAAAAGGAACAATGCAAACTATGTTGAGAACACTCCCTGGTGTGATGCTTGCAATATGACACACTCTTCCTATCAATGTATAGTAGCTCAGGCTTTGTTTGACCAAACAGAAGAAAGAGAGAAGGAAGGCCCTGCTATCAATATGTTCACAGTAAATAAACCATATCCATGGCTCCCTGATATTGCTTCATCCTTTGATAATTCATGTTTGGAGGATAATTATTGTTTTATAAACCAGTTACAAAATTTAACATATCAAAGTGATCAGGATGAGTATGTTTCACAGGCAACTATAAATACAATGGGTGATGATAGTTTACAATCTCATTTTAGGACTCCTACTGATGAAGAAAAAAGGTCTTTAACTATTGTAGAAATTAATCAAGAAAGAATTTCTTACAACTTAAGAAATAGAATAGTACAACCAGCTCAAGACATGTCTACCCCTGTTTATGTCAAAAAAGACTCACCTCAAGTAAATGAGGATTTTCATCCTAAGGAAGATGACAATGATAAATGTTGGAGGCAAGCAGGATCTTCTCATGATCATATTGGGGGGGCGATATCAAAGGAAGAATTAGTACCAAATGAGAAACACAAGAAAATGAAGAAAGTAAGTGATATGCCCCCTAAATTGCCTCATTTTGACATGAAACATGCTTTGACCCAAATGAAAGTCTCAGTCCCACTTATGGAAATGTTGAAAATAAAAGAGCATAAAGAAGTTTCCCTAGCACTATTAAAAGGAATAGATGATGTATCTGTCCCTAATCGTGAGGAGATACCTTTGACACTAAATAGTGCCAGAGAAGATGGTCCACTAGTGAAAGGAAAAGGAAAGAGCAAGGAATTTTCTAACATTTGTATTGGAAATATAATAACCCAAGAACCATTGTCTGTTGATCCATTCTATGTCACCTTAATGGTAAATAGTTTCTTGGTAAAAAACTGCATGATTGATTCTGGAGAAGCAGCAAATGTGATGTCTTATCATGTGATGAAAGAATTAGGCCTCCGGGTTACTATATTTGTTGAGAGCTGCTATGCTATGGATAACAGGGAAGTTCCTTTGATAGGAACATTGAAGGATATTGAAGTGAAAATTTCTACTTTCCCTGAAGCAACTTATAGAATGGACATAGTGGTAGTGGATACTAAACCATATTATGGTATGCTTTTATCAAGGCAATGGGCAACAGCAGTGGGAGGAAAGATGTAGTTGGATTTATCCTATGCAACTATCCATGTAAATGGGAATGAGGTCAAATTGTACAGAGAACCCCGGTCATCTGTTATGGTTGAGGTGGTCTTACCTGACCAATTAAATTATTGTGTGAATGTTGATATGGAAAATTTTATTGTTAAAGACGTTAAGCCACAGCTAAAGAACACTGACCCAATTGTGGATGAATTGTTGTTGCAACAAAATGGGCTTTGGCAAATGTATTTTGATGGAGGATGTCCAAAAGAAGGATCTAGGGTGGGAGTATTGTTGATATCCCCATCAGGTATCACTTTCAAGTATTCATTCATGTTAACTTTTCAATGCACAAACAATACTGCCGAATATGAGGCTTTAATCTTGGGAATGGATATTGCCATCAAGCATGGTATTA
>MU226963.1:3062852-3077185 GCA_018584345.1 Thuja plicata | reverse complement strand
AAAAAAGTGTCACTTTGTTGTTATTGAGGGGAAACTTTTGGGACACATAGTGTCAAAGGAGGGGGTGAGGATAGATCTTGAAAGGGTTGAAGCCATCCAAAAGGTACTTGCTCCCAAGAATTTAAAAGGTATACAATCATTTCTAGGGAAAATTAACTTTGTTAGGAGATTTATTGCCAACTTTGCAGAACTGGTTAAACCTATTGTCAAATTACTAAAGAAAAATGTGAAGTTTGAATGGGGCCAAGAGGCTCAGTTAGCTTTTGAAAGAATAAAACAAGCTATTCAAGAAGCACTAGTCCTTTTATCCCCTAATTACACTAAGCTCTTTTCTTTATTTACTTTTGCCTCATTCCATACTATTGTAGCAGTCTTATTGTAGAAGGATAGCGAAGGATTTGAGCACCCCATTGCATTTTTTAGTAAATCATTGCAATCAGCTGAATTAAATTATCAGATGATGGAAAAACAAGCTTATGCTCTGGTGAAGGTAGTCAAGGCTTTGAGGTCTTATTTGGTGTGTGCAAAAGTAAAATCCTATGTCCCTCATGTTGTTGTCAAAGACATCTTTGTTCAAAATAAAGTGACATGAAAAAGATGTAAATGGATAAACAAATTCCAAGAGTTTGACATAGAAATCCATATCACTAAGTTGGTGAGGGGATTAGGGTTGGCTAAGCTAATGACAGAAGAAAATTTGGATTTGGTCCAAGTAAATAGTATTGGAGTAAAAGAGAACTGCTTGACAAGTATTGAAATGCAACTCTGGTATACCAATATTGTTTACTTTCTGAAAAATGCTAAATATCCAGATAACTTGAATGATAACCAAAGGAGGAGTTTGAAACTGCAATCACAAAAGTATGTTTTGTTGCAGGGTGATTTGTTCTAGAAAAACAAAGATGGGATCTTGTTATTATGCCTTGAAAAAGGTCAATCAGAAAAGGTATTAAAAGAAATACATGCTGGAATGTGTGGAGGCCATTATTCTGCTAGAACAACAGCCCATAAAATTTTGAGGGCTGGATATTATTGGCCTTGCATTTTTCAAGATGCTCACACTTTTGTCAGGAAATGTGAGTCATGCCAAATATTTTCAAGCAAGATGAAGTATTCAGGGGCATTGTTATTAAACCCTATAGTAGCAGAGGCTCCCTTTGCTATGTGGGGAATGGACTTTATAGGAGAATTTGGTGAAAAACCAAGTGGAGGCCATGGCTGGATTTTGCTAGCAATTGATTATTTCACAAAGTGGGTGGAAGCAATCCCAACCAAAAAGGCAACAAGTACTATGGTTATTGATTTTCTGATGGATAATGTAATTACAACATTTGGTGTCTCCCTTAAATTGATAATGGATAATGCCATGTGCTTTAGGTCTAAAGAATTCACTGACTTTTTCTCTGATATGGGAATTGTTATGTCCTATTCATTCCCATACCACCCTCAAGCCAATGGTCAAGTAGAATCCAGTAATAAAAGCATTTTGCAAATCTTAAAAAAGACCTTGGAGGGAAATAAGAGAGCTTGGAATGTTAAATTGAAACTTGCCCTTTGGGCTAATAGGATTACTGTCAAGAAGGCCACTGGAAAGTCTCCTTTTGAATTGGTTCATGGTGTTCAATCAAGAATGCATGTCAAAAATTTGTTCCCAATTTACAAGTTTATCCAAGATGAAGAAATAGAAACTTTTGAACCCATGGAAGAAAGGATGGTTTAGTTGGTAGAATTGGATGAAATAAGGAGAGAAAGCCAGAGAGAAAATATCAAACTACAACAAAAAATGAAATACCTTTTTGACAGAAGGGCAGATGAGAGACAGTTTATGCCTGGTGATTTTGTATTGCAATGGAATACTAGGGCTGAAGATAAAGGTAAACATAAGAAATTTTAATTACTATGGATAGGGCCTTTTGTTATATCTCAGATCTTTGGAAAAGATTCCTATTTCCTTAAGAGTCTGGATGATGAAGAATAGGAATTGCTAGTGCATGGACAATTCCTAAAAAAATTTCTTTAATTAACCTTTCTTCTCCATTCATAGTAGTATGTAGTATATGTATAGGTGTGTTTCTTTTCTATTATGTGTTTATTTCAAGTTTTAGGTTAGTTTGGTTTGTGGTCTACTTTCCCAGAGATCTATGGTTCTTGTTATAACCTGGTGTTTAAACATCCTCAGAGATAGCCACTGTTGGTGCTATTTCCTGTTTAAATTGTGCCTTGTAATTTTCTTAGGGTCACCTGTCATTGGTAGTGTCCAAGGTTTTGAAATCAAGATTAAAATTATTCTTATGCCTCTACAAATTTTTCTCTTACCCTTAACCTAGCTGAAAATGGTGGAAAATGACTAAAAAACCCTAAGTGTCTTGGCCGATTCTATTTTCATGTTACTTTTTCGGTCACTTAAGTTACCTCAAGTCATGTGTTCACGTTAAATAGGTTGTTTTTTTTAAAAATACTATGTTATCCTAACCGCTTTAATAATTCCTAAGTCACACCATGAAAAAATCCCTTTTATGTCATTATCTTATGTGGTGAGCAAGTTGGTTTTGATCGAACGGTCCGCTTAATGGCTTAAATGAAAAGTGCTCGACATCTAGTGAGTAAGAAATTAAGCGGTGGTGATGCATGTCCTTGGTGGGGTTGAACAATCGTAAAGGTTCTCAGTTAAATAGTGGGCAAGTATGAAAAAATCTGACAGCTTGCTTAATCGCTTAAACAAAAAGTGCGTGACATCTAATGGGAAAGAGATTAAGCAGAAGCCACACCTATCCTGGAAAGAATGTGGGTCCAGTCGCAGACAACATAAAGGTTGCTAAAGCCTGGAAAGATCTAATGGTGGGCATAATTGCTTATAGCCAAGATGCACAACATCTATTAGGCAAGCCATTAAGCGGTGATATCTGGCAGCCGGTGCACCCAGACATTCAGAGCTGGCAAGAGTTTAAACCAAAGTTAAGTTGTTTTATATCTAGCGGTCCACTTAATTGCTTAAAAGGAAAGTGCTTGACATCTAGTGAGTAAGCGATTAAGCGGTGGTGACATGTGTCCTTAGTGAGCAGTTGTTTTTAGGAAAATAAGATAGCCATCAGATGCAGAGAATGATGTCCAGAATCTACAGCTCAAATTCAAAGTTGATAAAATGTATTGCAGAGAGCCATTATGCCACAAAATTGAAGCCTATGAATTAATTATAGACTATGTGGCCAGTCTAGTTGAATAAAATTTGATAGACTGATTTGATTGAGGCCATAGAATTGACTAAGTTGACTTGCAGTCACAATGATTCATCAAAATCATTTGAGAAAAAATGGGATTGCAAAGAAAATTGGCTTCATGTGACTTCTATGTAGAATGAGTAAGCTTTTCTAATTCTCCAGCATTCAGATTGTAGTGGGATTTGTAGTTTAGAAAGGTGTTTAGAACTTTGTCTCTGAATTTAAATCCAATATTGAAAGAAAAACCTTAGAATGGCCCCTAGAGTTGAGATTTCTGGAGAGGTTGATTATCAAAAAAGAAATGTTAGGGAATATTTGTTACATCAATTGTCACTATCCATAGGGGATGCCACTCAAATTAAAAAGGTAGTTCCACCACATCCCCGCTTCAAAATTGGAGATAGGTTATATGATTCTGGTAGATGGGCGAAAGATGCCAAGACCAATTTTGATGGCCTTACTCTGTTCAGAACAACCTATAGCCAGAGGAATGCCCCTACCCTAGACTATAAAATTTGGGAGTTAGATGTGGGAAAATTGATAGCACCTGGTGTGTTCATGGACACTGATTTGTTCACTTTAATTGAAAACACTTATGACAAGGTGGCTAGGGTTGTTAGGGATATCGAGGGAAATGTGCTATTAACTGTATCAACTGATGAAATTAGAAGGATCTTCAAGCTGATTGACACCTCAAAGCACATGGATGATATTGATTTTGAGTAATTTAAAGAAGTATACCAAACCCAGAGGGAGTATTATAGGGATGAGGCATTGAAGGGATATTTCAATAAAATAGGAGACTTGCTTGTAGTAGGGCCTAGGACCCTAGAACCTTTCAAGTTGGATCTTTTTAATGGCAAGGCAAAAAAGATGTACAGTTCTCTATGCCATGTTTTGGGGTAGATGAAGATGTAACAATGCATGTCCACATAATGCTAATGGTTGTTCAAATTTTGCATCCCCACCTGTCAGTAGTATTTGATTTTGCATATTATATTGCCCAGGAAATGCATGAGGGTTTGGTAGGAATTCAAGACAGCAACATACGAAAGCCAATGGGATGGTATTCCCTCATGATGCATATGTTCTTGTTCAACAATGTAGACTTCTTTAAGGAAGAAATGGAATTGACCAAATTCCAAGGTGATGAAGAATTGCCTGTACAGATGTGGAGTGCAGATCTGTCATGGGATAGGAAGAGTGCTAGTTATGTTTTTTTTGATAAGGTTTTTGCAACTAAACTCAAGTCACTGCTGAGTAACCAAAATGCTAGGGTCCACACTGAAATGATGAGGCTTTTAAGGCCTATGGAATATGCCCTAGAGTTAAAAATTTCTCACAATTGGGGAGATCTAATTTTGTACCCTTTTTCTATAGTAATTAGGGTTTATAGATTCAGAGGAACCCCTTATGTGCTACCCTACAGAGTCCCACTCAAGATTGGAGTAGCATAAATCATAAGGCAATTGGGTGGGCTACAGGAAGAAGACATGACTGGAAAGATGAAGGGAAACATCTTTCCTACCCTCACCAGAGCCCATCACTTCATCATAACCAAAGGTGGATGGACACAGTTTGACAAGTATTTTGAGCCTTATCATCTAGCCATGTCTGTGTCCAAGTGTGCAAATAATGAAGACTTTATCATGGGTATGTTCAGGAAGAGGACTAAATGCTTGATATTAGAACATTAGTTCAACTACCCTAAGGATATCATCAAAAATATTTTTTACCTTGGTATTCAGGAAGTCAGGAAGGAGAAATGGATGGCATACAAGAAGTCTTTGGACTTTTTACAAAATTTTAACAAGACTTATGATCCTTTAATGGAATTTTTCCCATGGTCTTACAAAATTGACTCCCTAATGAATCTTTTTGAGGGGATCATACAAACCCTAAATGAGAAGAAGCAGAGGACAATTGAAACTGAACTAGAAAAGGCTCTTGCTGTCTTGAATAAATTTCCATAGGGGAGAATAGTCCCACTGGGGGATTATGTAGTGTATAAAAGGAGAGGATAAACTACTGTTGCACCTAAAGCTGACAAACCTCTTCAACATAAAGGAAAGAGGCCAGCAAGTGTTGATTTTCAAGAAGTTCCCTCTCCCAAAAGACAAAGGGTGGAAACAAAAGAACAAGAGAGTGAATTGTACTCTCCTTCCCAATCCCCCATGCAATATGATGACCAAGCCATTGCAGAGCAATTGGTGCAATTAAGGAATGCTGGTGAAGTGGTTGTCACCACTTAGGAGTTACATGAAGGGATGCCAGAGGCACCTAAACATACAACAACTGAGCTCATAGTAGCAAAATTTACTGGTAGTGAGTTAGATCCTATAACCAAGCAAGCAAGTGATGAATTCTTGTCTGATGAAAATTTCATTAAAACTAGGGCATTCATTCAATTTCTATAGAGGTGCCATATTGGTGAATTCAATCATAAGTGCCAAAAGCTGCAAGAATCCTAGCCCAACTCTATTAAGGGAGATATAGAGAAGGAGGTTAAGAAGGAGATGGTGTCAAATTTTGATAAGATCACCCCTAAAGAGGGTGGAGAAATGATTAAGAAGCAGGGAGTTCTCATACTACCTCAATGGGATCTAGCAGATGTAGTAGTCTTCGATGCTGTCAGAAAGCAATCAAATCCTATGAGCACTACTGGGACATCAATTGGTGCCTATTTTAGTGAAGACCATGTAGCTCTAGCAATTTGGTCATTGCAACAATCCTCATTGTTCAAACAACTAGTTTAAGCCTAAGGGTAGTTGAGAAAGAAAAGGAGGCCTATGCTAGCTTAAATGAGAAGTATGAATTTGTACTTAAAGCCAACAATGAGGAAAAGGTCAAATCCTTGTTGAAGGATATCAGAATAGCAGTACTTGAGGTTAAACAAAAATTCCAACTTGTGCCCCAAGCGATAATTTCTCAGGAACCTCACCAACCCTCTTCCTCTAGTCCATTTGTGACATATTCCCCATCCCCTACACCTTTGAGTCCCACCACCCAAGAAGCCATTGATGCCAAAAGAGTAGAACTAGAGACTGAGAAAAGCAGGTTGGTTAGTGAGAGATCAAGGCTGGAAGAAGAGGGTAAAAGGGATCTTGAAGATTCCCCTACATACAAAGAGGCTGAGGAATTGGTAAAACAAAAAATTCCTGATCAGATATTTTTGAATCTCAAAAGGTGTGCTAGTGAGGTCAACCTTTCTAACCTCTATCTACTAGGAAAGAAGATTGTAGGCATCATAAGCAGACATGATGATGAAAAGGAATAGTGAGGAATAGTGGCTGGTTTGTGTTAACTATTGATATTTTAAACAAAGACAAGGCATTTTTTGAATCCTAGGAAGTAGAAATTGAGAAAGCTAATGATGATTGGGAAGAATTCAACAGCCAGAAGGATGAGGTCCTCAGTTTTAGTTGGCCAAATGATGAGGTGTTCACCACATGGGTTAGAAAATATGGTATAGTCACCCCGGTAGCATGAGACAATAAATATAAAGGGGAAAGCTGACACCAAAGAGGTTGAGCAGTTTGATAAAATCAAATATTGGGTGCTTTGCATCAACAAGAGGACAAAATCTAGATGACAAGGACCAAGCCACCTCAGAGAAAATTCAAGCATTCAGGTGATCATAGGAAAAAAGATTACATGGCTTATAACAAATATTTGTTATCCCATCTGCCTAAAATTTTCTCTCATCTGTAAACTATATTTTGTCCTCTAGCCCAGTCATCCGTAGCTTGTTGCATCCTTATTTTCCAAAAGGATTCCAAGATGACTGTGGCTTTCTATAAGTATCATGTTGTAATATTGTAATAGGGATGGTAAAAAGTAAAACTACAAGGCAGATTTTTGAATTGTGTCTAAGTGTTGGTTTTTAGTCTTTTGAATGTACTGATATCAAACTTACATTAATAAAATACAATGGAATCTCCATTTTGATACCAATGATGTCTTTTTGCATTTTCTCTTAGTTCTTGTATGTTCAATTTGTATGGGATTTTGAGTATACTGGTTATAAAGTAGCCATGTCTTTGTCTGTGAGTTGCTTTCAAGGAGAGTTTTAAATCTTGCAGATAATTGCAGAGGGTTAGGGTTTATGCAGGAATTTGATACAAGGGTGTGAGGATGAGAGGATAGTTTGTAAGGCATTCTATCTAAGGTTTATTTATATTTCCATTGATTATCTTTAATATATGTATGCTCTATTTTGACTCTATCACCCATGATTAGGCACTGGCCAAAATGTTGACAAGTGGTTGTTATCATCAATCCAAATTTAATCAATCTTTATTTTTCTGTTATCTCAAATACATGTCTAGCTAATTGTATTTAGTACAATTCATTTCAGTGATTCCTTGAAGAGTGAATCAATAGGTTAGCCTTCCTAAGCCTGATGGAATAAAAAGAAGGAGGATCACAAATCCTTAATCCACTGTTAAAACTACTGAAAGATAATACTCTACCAAAGGTGCACCCACCTGGGTATGTGGAGCCCAAAGTGTAGAAGGATTTTCATCCTTGTTAATTAGTCTTTTCCCTATGAGAATCTAAATTGGGTACAAGATATTCTGGCATTTATTGCTATTATAATTGATTCTACAAGAAAAAGAGCTAACAGGGTTACTTAGTAAAAACTAGATACGTGCATAGTTTAGATTTTGGTCAACACCTCCAAACAACTATCTCAGAAACATACCCAAACTAACTTGTGAAAGCTTCCACCTACTACAATTACTCTATGAAAGGTGATAAACACATTCTATAAGTAATTTCTCATGAAAATCTCGGGGTCTCCTTTTACTTGCACTAGAAAGTAGGCTTTTTCTAGAAGTTTTTAGGGGCACTAACTCTTTGCCTTAGAGAAATTTTTAACTTAGTCACTCCAAATTTATCTAAAATTTTAGAGTTCCAACACATAGTATTTTCGATTCTTGGCGTCTTGTCTCTGACCTATCTTATTTTTCATGGGGAGTCTTTTGTTGAATTTCTTACTTGTTATTTCTGCCCCTCTTTGCCCGCAATCCAAACTTAGTAAGGCATCTCTAGGACTTGTGTCACATGGATCCCTTCCTGTCCTTCCCTCATTCTTTAAGGGAAGCTTGGACCTGGATGTCCAATCTTGGTTTCCCAATCCTCAATTCCCAGAGTGATAGTATTAAAGAGCAATAAGGTTTATTCATCTTTATAGAATATTGATCATTACCTTTTTGTCTTACAAGATCTAAGTACTACAAGGAGCTGAGGAAGTCTAAAATCTTGTGTGTAAGTGCCTTCTGATAATCCTTCCTCTCTCCAAAGTTAATTCTTAAATTTTCTAAACATTATTCAGACTCAGAGAGGATGTGCATCAACATGGAGAATAAAAAAATTGCAAAATTCACTCTCAACACACTCCACATAGCCTTCCAAATCTCAGAGAAGTCCAATCCCATAACTACCTCTAAGGAGTATGCCCTAATCTAGTTCTAGGTAGAGGATATGCAATATAAAAAATATTTCAATAATATTTGACTCACTCACACCTAGAAGGATGGAACCAAAATGTTAGATACCATCCCATGCTCTAACTTTCGTCCACCCATCTAGGCTATGATAGTCATTTTGAGTGGTATCTTTGGGAAGTCAGATATGAATAATTATCACCCATGGATGTACTACTTTATATCAGGCATATGTAACAGATCTATGAATTTTTATTGGTCACAGATCATTTCAAACCAGTTGAATAAACAACTCTTGGCAGTAAAGGTGGGAGGTCAGAAGTTCTACATGACTTATTTTGATGTATGCATAATATCTAGAAGCACCATCATGCAAGTCTCAAGACCCATGGCACCAGGGAAGACAACCCAAATGACTCCCTCCCCTAGGAGTGCTATTTGCAAATGCATTTTTTCTAGTCCATGAAAACTTTTCACCATTTCAATGAAGCCTTTATTTTTTATATGATAGTCAAGTTGATGGGAGACCTCAACATCAATTTGTAGATAAATGGAGGTGCTAGTTGACCTGATTCAAAATGTGTACATATTTAAGGATAGCCAAATTTTTGGGGAGGCCTTGCCTTCTTCCCTAGTACTGTAAAAACAAGGTGGTTTGATAGATTTTTGCAGGAAATTTTTGGAGGTACAGACATTGATGAGCACCAAACACAAGCCAGGGATTGGATTCTCATTCTCCCTGGGACATTATAAGTGCCCTTCTTTCGCTATGGCCAAAGGCACAGTTTTGGAGTTGGAGAGCCTGAATCTCCAAAAAATTGATTACACACAAAAGAATAATTATCCTCAAAGGAAAATAAAGGGCATTCTACCCAATGCCTATCCTCCACACAAATCAGACATCAAATATTTTTGGACAGACTTGCATGATAATTTTGACAGGAGGTGATGTCAATTTTACCAGATGACCACCTCGCATATGAGAGATTTCAACCTCTGGGATATTCTAGAGGATTATGAGAATAAAGAGGAAATCATAGATCTGGTCTTTAAGGCACAAGAAATAGATAAGAAGTGTCTCTCCCTAGTCCTCTTGGATCCACCAAAGTTGCTGGACATTATGGCATTTTTTGAGGGTGTAATCACCCATAGCCATAAAAAAATTTATCGACACCTCCCCAAAGGTTTGTAAGGGTTGAAGGCCAAAAATAAATAGACCTCAAAAAAATATGAGTGAAGGAAAGCACCAATAAAATGAGGAAAACCCTCTAAGAAGTTGGACCCCCTAGAAGATGCCTATTAAGTGGAGGTAATAGAGGAATTGGGGAAGACATTCAGTAGAGAATAGAATCTCGTGCCTGTATTGGACCAAGGGGTGTGGTGCAGGAGCACCCCTGAGAAGCCAGTTGGTTATCTCATTTTTATTGTGATTGTGTGTGAAAGACCTTCTTGAAGGGCATTGTAAATATATAAGGTCATGTGGACCAAGTATGGTGTGAGTAGATCTTGTTAGTGCTCACTTTTTAGGCTAAAGGCTTTCAGTCTAGTTCATTTAATGCACTCTACTTGATGATGTCATCAAGAGGAAAGTTGGTGTAGTGGATTTTCTTAGGGTCCTTGGATACCCTAGGAGGTCTAACTTAGGTTAGCTAGGTTAGATTGGATTTAAATCACTCAAAAAGTGAAAAGATGTAAAAATGTTGCTATGCAACATTTGCAACTTTTGAAAACTTGCTGACAACATTTTGGTTGTCTTAAGGATTTTGGTGTTTAAGGTGGATTAGGTTTATCCAAGGAGTTAGACACATGCATTGAGAAGATATAAGGAAGTAAAACCCTAATTTGAATGGTTGGAAGTCATTTGTACGGAACTGAGTTTTTGAGCAAAGCAGTTTTTGAATGACAAAATAGTAGATTGAAGGAACAATGTTCATTTTTATTGTTGCATGGATTATTTTCTGAACTATAACCATTGGAAATCATTTTTAAGCATGTGTTAGTGTGTTCCAAGTTGTTATTTTGTTTTTTAGCTACATTTCCTTTGCATTTTGTAAATTCTTTGTGTTTGTACAGTTTTCTGTCCAGTTTTGACAGTGTTTCAAAGATGTGGACCTAACTCCATTTCCCACTGTTGGTTATGTACAGCCTCTTGGGGATGGAGACTATGTTCATTAAGCTTCAATAATCCACAAGGTGGAGCTCTGCAAGTGAGTGCACTGAATTTTAAAGTCTTTCCCTAGATGAGCTGTGGATGAAGCCCGGTTAGGAAGACTATGAAGATGTGTTTAGAAATTGCAGGAGGGATGAGTTCATGAGCCAAGAAGGCCATGGATGTGTTGGTAAGTGTTGTGCAGGTACTCAAGAACAAGAAGGAGTTCCCAAGAAATCATATTTCCAAGTTTTGAAGCCAAAGACTGGTCTAAAACTTAACAAAAATCCCTATTTCTGAAATAGGGTGTACGCACAGAGTTGGGACCTAAAACCAAGAAACTCTTGGAGGTCTAGTATCATATGTTTGAACTGCAAAAACACATTTGGGGGTCCTTTGAGAAGTTTCACCAGCAATTTCAGATCCCTAAATTATAGGAGGCCTAATTGGTGGAAAAATGTTACAAGGCCTAAAAGATAGGAACTAGTGAGCGATGGAGAAATGGATGAACTTGGAAAGTTCAGACCCAATTTGGGAGTCAAGAATGGAGTGGAATAAAGCCCTAGCCCTCCTGAAAAACAAACCAATGGTTGGGGCTTGGGAAGCATAGGTGAGGAGAGTTCTTGCAAAGAACAAAGACTAGGAACCTGACAAGATAAGAAGATTCTTGGTAGAGGGAAGGAATTGGTTCCTTCCAGGTGTTAGAGGGTGGATTGAGGAAACCCTAAGAGGTCCTAGGAGTGACCTAAGTTGAGTTCAAGACAACTTAGAAGGTAGCTAGGAGAATCCCTATCATAGTGGTATCAGAGCATAGGTTCAAGATTTGGGATAAGAAGTGTTGCAGCTAGTGGATGGTGCAGACCAAAGAATCAAGTGCATCTAGCAAGATGGTGACCAATGCTGAATTGGCCAAGAAGGTTGAAGAACAAGAAGAGTAAAATAGACTGCTAAGAGAAAGATTGAGTCAATTAGAGAAACTCTTAGGAGAAGTCTAAGACAAGGAAGATAGAGTGAAGGACAAGGTAGACCAACAAGAGGAAAAATAAGCTAAGGAGAAGGAGTTGGAATTAGAGGAAGAAGCACCTGCTCCTGACCCAGTCTTACAAGAAGAACCATTCCTAAAGGCACTCGAGGCCTTAAGTTGAAAATATTTGGAGGGTGTGCCACTTTTTAGTGGACAAATGGATGTTGATCTAGTCATGGACTAGATAGACAATCTTGATAATCACTTTGAATGTGATGGCGTAACAGATGCTCAAAAGTTAAAGGTGGCTAAGTCTAGGTTGAGAGGACCAGCACTTACCTAGTGGAAGTATGTTCACACTGAGAGAGAGAGAAAGAGGGAAAGAACCCTATTGTTACATGGAAGGGCATGTTAGCTAAGATAAAATAGACTTATCTACATGATGATTATAAGGTGCAGATGCATATGAGGAGACAAAACCTCAGACAAAAAGACCTAGATGTTCAAGCATATACCGAGGAGTTCCAAAAGTTATGCTTAAGGTCAAAGATAGTGGAGGATGAGTCTATCATATTGGCTAGATTTTAGAATGCACTCAAATGGTCTATCCAAGAAGAGTTAAGTCTTACTACCCTAACAAGTGTGAGATAATGCAATCAAATGGCTTTGAAGATAGAAGAAAAGAGAAAAAGAAAACATGATCAGACCTCAAGGGGAAGAGGTAGAGGAAAAGAAAACAAAGGACATAGAGGTAGCTTTGCAGGCAAAGGTAGTGAGTATAGGTTTAAAGGAGGAAAAAAATTTAATGAGATAGTCAATGAAACCAGTGGAAGAGGAAGTATGAGTAGAGGCAGAGGTTTCCAAGGTGGAGGAAGAGACAGATTTGGAGGTTCAGGTAGAGCTTCACATTTTTCCAATATGAAATGTTTTCATTGTAATGAACTAGGCAATCTAGCCTATAGATGCCCTGAGAAGGCTTCTAGTTCACATGGTGAGAAGAGGGTAAATTATATAGCCCAAGAAGAGACTAATAGTACTAAAGCTCTTGAAATTAACCTTGATTCAGAGAGTGGGGAGAATATAATGATTAGAAGGATACTTATTAAAGAGCCTGTCAAAGAGAAAGCTAAACAAAGGAGGGCACTTTTCAGAGTGAAGTGAAAAATACTTGGCAAGGTCTGCGAAATTATTATAGACTCAGGGTCTACGGATAACATCATCTCATAGGAGGTAGTCAGCAAATTAGGATTGACCAAAATACTCCATACAAACCCTTATAGAGTCACATGGTTGAATAATGGAAATCATGTTCTTGTCAATGAGCAAGCATGGGTTGATTTCTCAATAGGGAAATATGTGGATAGAATCTTGTGTGATGTACTCCCAATGGATGCATGCCACCTACTCTTAGGTAGGCTATGGCAATTTGATAGGAAAACAATTCATGATGGAGAGAAAAAATCTTACTCTTTCAAGAAAGATGGGGTCACATATAGAATTCAGTCACTCATGGATGATGAGGGATCTACATCAGCAGGACCTAATTTCTTATTACATGGAGGTAAAGAGTACATGAAAGGTGTAAATAATGGAGAAGGAACACACTATGCTATCATGATTAAGCCTAGTGAAGAGAAGAAGGTGGAACAAGCACCATTACCAAAGGAAGTGTAGGAGTTATTGGAGGAGTTTAAGGACATAGTTAGTGATGGGTCACTTGCAATGTTACCACCTCCTAGAGCCATAAGTCATCAGATTGAATTTATACTAGGAGCATCTCTACCAAATAAAGCTGCATACAAGGTGACTCCTGACCAAAACAAAGAGATAGCTAGTCAAGTCCAAGAAATTTTGGACCAAGGTATAATCAGACAAATTATTAGCCCATGTACAGTGCCAGTAGTTCTAGCATCCAAGAAAAGAGGTAAATGGAGGCTTTGTACAGATTCAAGGACAATTAATAGGATCACTATAAGGTACATATTTCCCATTCCTATTTTTGAAGATCTTACGGATTATTTGGGAGGAGCAAGGGACTACACCAAGTTGGATTTGAAGAGTGGGTACCATCAAATCAGAATTAAGGAGGGAGATGAATGGAAAACTACATTCAAGACTACAAAAGGGCTCTATGAATGGTTGGTCATGCCCTTTGGACTTAGCAATGATCTAAAAACCTTTATGAGGTTTATGAATGAAGTGTTGAAGGACTACATAGGAATATTTGTAGTTGTGTACCTAGATGATAACCTAATTTTCTGTAAGACCAAGGAGGAACACCTCCAACATTTGCAGATTGTGATGAAGAAACTTCATGAGGAGAAGTTGTCCATTAATTTGGAAAAATGTGAATTTATGAAGCAAGAGCTGATCTATCTTGGTTTTGTGGTGTCCCAAGGAACCTTGAAGATGGATCCTATAAAATTTGAAGCAATACTAAATTGGCCTACCCCTACATGCAGCACTGAGGTAAGGAGTTTCCATGGACTTGCCCAATTTTATAGGAAGTTCATTAGAGGTTTTAGTGAGATATGTGCACCAGTCTTAGATAC
>MU226963.1:3052058-3062794 GCA_018584345.1 Thuja plicata | reverse complement strand
TGGTAAAGGTTTTGAGTGGTTGAAAAAGAGAGTGGCTACACAACCTATTTTGGTTTTTCCAAATTTTGATAAGTTGTTCACCCTTGAATGTGATGCAAGTGGCATAGCTGTTGGGGCAGTATTGAATAAGAGAATAGGCCAATGGAATTTTATAGTGAAAATATGAATGAGGATAAGAAGAGATATTCTTCTTATGACCTAGAGTTATATGCATTGGTGCAATCCTTGAGAAAGTGGAGGCACTATTTGTTACCAAAATAATTTGTGGTTTATACTAACAACAAAGCTTTGAGCTTTATCAATTCTCGGGAGAAGTTGAGCAATAGACATCTAAAATGGATGGAATATTTTTAGGCCTATACCTTTACTATAAAACATAAGAAGGGGTAGTTGAATAAGGTGGTTGATGCTTTGAGTAGGAGACTCTTGACAATCCAAGAGGTATAGCTACAAAGTATAGGCTTAGAGAGCTTCAAAGAGATTTATGAAGGAGATGAAGACTTCTTGGAAGCATACAAGGTATGTAAAGAATTCAAAAACCATTTCCATAGTCAATTTGTAGACTATACTATTCAAAATGATCTTTTGTTTAGAGGAGGATAGTTATACATTCCTAAGGGATCTACGAGGGAGAATGTTATCCAAGAGAAGCACAATGGGAGTTTAAGTGGGCATTTTGGCCTAAACAAAATAGTAGAACTAGTGCAAAGGTTCTATTATTGGCCTAAGATGCAGAAGGACATCAAGAAGTATGTAGAGCAATGCTTGGTTTGTAAAAAAATAAAGGTACCTCATCTAATGTAGTTTTGTATCAACCTCTACCCATTCCTAATAGGCCTTGGGAATTTATTAATATGGACTTTGTGGTTGGCTTGCCTAGAACCAAGACTAGTTTAGACAGTATACTTGTGGTTGTAGATAGGTTTAGCAAGATGATTCACTTCATTTCTTGCAAAACCACTCATGATGCCAATCATATTGTACATTTGTTCTTTAAAGAGGTGGTACGGATTCATGGCTTGACCCTAAGCATAGTATCTGACAGAGATGTAAAATTTATGGGTCATTTTTGGAAGACCTTGTGGACAAGGTTAGGAACTAAAATATCATTTGGGCCAGCCTACCATCCCGAAATTGATGATCAGACTGAAGTTATTAATAGAGTGCTAGTTAATATCCTTAGATTCTTGAAAAAGGAGTATGGAGTGATGTGGGATTAGTTGTTACCATAGGCATAATATGCCTACAATAACAATGTTAATAGGACAATAGGCAAAAGCCCCTTTGAAATAGTTTATGGGCTACACCCTAGAGGTGTGTTGGAGTTAAGACACTTGGAAAATGAAGAAGGTAGGAGTGCATATGCAGAGGACTTCACTTAATCAATGAAGGAGGTTCATGACCAAGTGAAGAAGAAGCTCCAAGAGGCTACACAAAAACTGAAAGCCACAGTTGATGAAGGAAGAAGAGATATTTAGTTTTCTATGGGTGATCTTGTGATGGTACATCTTAACAAGTCCAGGTTGTAGAAGGGAGTCCCCACCAAAATTCAAATTAGGAGGATAGGTCCTTGTAAGATTGTTGCAAAGTATGGACAAAATGCCTATAGAATAGACTTGCCATTAGATTTGGCAATGTCTCCTATTTTTAATGTGCAGGATTTGGTACAGTATAAAGGGCCTACACCAGTACCAACTGAATCACAGTCAGACAGTAAAGAAATAACACAAGATGTTTAGATTTCCCATACACCCAAACCAGTGGCTATGAATATTTTAGATTCTAGAGTGAAGAAAAAGACCAGGCATGGCACTTACATGGAGCATCTCATTTAGTGGGAAGGAAATTCAGAGGCTGAAGCTACTTGGGTAGCTGAGAATGAATTCACAAAGCAGGGCGTTGAACCTAAGCTCTTGTCCCCAGAGGTGACTTAAGTTCTTAGCCTTGGTAGTATGGTGCTGGAGCACCCCTGAGAAGCTAGTTGGTTATCTCATTTTTGCTATGATTATGTGTGAAAGACCCTCTTCAAGGGAATTGTAAAGATATAAGGTCATTTGGACCAAGTATGGTGTGAGTAGATCTTGTTAGTCCTCACTTTTTAGGCTAAAGGCTTTCAGTCTAGTTCATTTAATGCACTGTACTTGATGATGTCATCAAGAGGAAAGTTGGTGTAGTTGATGTTCTTAGGTCCTTCGATACCCTAGGAGGTCTAACTTAGGTTAGATAGGTTAGATTGGAGTTAAATCACTCAAAAAGTGAAAAGATGTAAAAATGTTGCTATGCAACATTTGCAACTTTTGAAAAGTTGCTGACAATGTTTTGGTTTTCTTAAGGATTTTGGTGTTTAAGGTGGATTAGGTTTATCCAAGGAGTTAGAAACATGTGTTGAGTGGATATAAGGAAGGAAAACCCTAATTTGAAGGGTTGGAAGTCATTTGTACAGAACTGAGTTTTTGAGCAAAGCAGTTTTTGAATGAAAGAATAGCAGATTGAAGGAACAGTGTTCATTTTTATTGTTGCATGGATTAGTTTCTAAACTGTAACCATTGGAAATCATTGTTAAGCATGTGGTAGTGTGTTCTAAGTTGTTATTTTGTTTTTTAATTACATTTCCTTTTCATTTTATAAATTCTTTATGTTTTTACAGTTTTCAATCTAGTTTTGACAGTGTTTCAAAGATGTGGACCTAACTCCATTTCCCACCATTGGTTATGTATGACCTCTTGGGGATGGAGACTAGGTTCATTGAGCTTCAAGAATCCACAAAGTGGATCTCTACAAGTGAGTGCACTAAATTTTAAATTCTTTCCCTAGGCGAGCTATGGATGAAGCTTGGTTAGGAAGATTGTGAAGATGTGTTTAGAAATTGCAGGATGAATGAGTTCACGAGCCAAGAAAGCCATGGATGTGTTGGTAAGCACTATTTCTAAAATAGGGTGTATGGATAGAGTTGGGATCTAAAACCAAGAAAATATTGGAGGTCTAGTATCATATGTTTGAACTGCCAAAATAGATTTGGGGGTTGTTGACAGGACTTTGTGACCGGGTCCGCCAATAGAGGTAGGTTGTCACCAGGTCTAGGGAAATGAGATTCCCTGGGCCTCCAAGCACATGAGATTTGGGTCTCGATAGTGTAGGGGCTCATTTTGGAAATGTGACTATTTTGTTTGAGAGGGATAGTTGGTTATCTTAACTCATCTTCTCCGGGGATTCAAGTTAGTGGGGTTTCCTACAAGCGTGCACTCATCTAACAAATAAACTTCAAAAGATATTGTAGAGTTAGAAATATTTCATCTACCTATATTTATACTAAACATTCAAAACATCTACAATGCTCTAAAACACTACACTAAATACTGAAGAAATATAGAACCATCAGCTCATATTTGATCAGTAGCAAAGGAAAAGGAGGTCGTTAATCTACTTGAAGTATTAGAGCAAAGGACATAAAGAACACGAAGCATAAAATACAATTAACCTAGAGGTCAAAATGCTAACAACATCATTGGTAGAACCCCTCCTTCATTAACATATCTTCCACCAAGCACTGGTGCATCTTACAATGGTGGCTCCAAGGGAGCATTTAACAAATGAAAGCTTAGAAGCTATGGAGAAATGAGCTCTACAACTGAGAACTAAGAGAAACTAAATTGCTATTAGTTATGGACTGCAAAATCATCAATTTTTCCAACCCTTCGAATGAGGTCAGACTTATTATTTATACACAAGATTTGACCTAAAAACTTAACCTAACTTATTTTATTCCTTACAATATAATACTATTTTCTGGTGGTCGGTACTACCTGCACCACGCTATAAAATGCCTTGAGACAAAAAAAGGTCTGACAT
Source organism: Thuja plicata (assembly GCA_018584345.1). Taxonomy (NCBI): domain Eukaryota; kingdom Viridiplantae; phylum Streptophyta; class Pinopsida; order Cupressales; family Cupressaceae; genus Thuja; species Thuja plicata. The sequence continues at coordinate 3,058,945 of MU226963.1, read as the reverse complement.
GTCAAAAGAATAAGACAAGAAAAGAGGAGTGGATGAATTGGCCTCAAGAAGAGAGTCGGGAGGAGAAAGAAGAAATCCAATCCCCTGGGGATTGAGGCTACATGCATCATAAATGAGAAAGTGGTGCCCTATCTCCGATGCACTAGGTGTAACACTGAGGCGGCGCCTTGGGAAGACCATCTATCAGAAACCTCTTGTCAAGCTGATGTGCCTTGTTGTAGTTACCTACCTTTTGACAACATTTATTAACTACTTTGAAAGTGACTCATCGACCTTGGGAACTGGGAAATGGGTCACTTGAAGAATACAAAAATGTAAGATCTAGAATTCCAGGATCTGGGAACTTACATTGTTAAAGAATGAATAAATACAAAAATACATCTCCTAACGAGATTCTCTAGACTCTGGAGAACTTTATTGTTCCTTATGATTTTTCCTAGGTCTCCAACACTTGGCCTATGCTTTCTTCATCTACGCTTCTGATGCTATCCTACTGATTGCAAACAACCTCCAATTCCTCCTCAACATCTCTGGCCCCATTCTGAAATTCATCCACCATCTTGATAACATCATGTGATTGGATCATTATCTTAGACAATTTGGATAACCTTCCCTAGTCAAAATCTTTGGATGGCAGATACAGGGACTCCATCCGCTCATCGAACTTGCTGAGGATGTAGTCCCTCGGGGTACACGTTCCAGTGGTGAAGGGATCAACTTGCGATACTCCCACCATGAATGCTTGAAACAAGCCCAAGGGGTATTGGACCGTTGTCACCTTCTCTTTTAAGGCCTTAACTAGTTCCTTTCATACCTCAATCTTGAGGACAAGTTTGGAGTACTGGGCCTGGAGGGAATCATATAATTTGTCTCCCAAAATTCTTTCCTCTGTGGTGATTTCCTCCCCTATGTTTTGGATTTTTTCTAGCCCAGCCTTCCATTTTTCATACTTTGCTAAATCTTGCTCCCATATGAGATCGAAGCCCTTTGCCTAGCTAAGAAGAGAGTCAACTTGATAAAGGTCTGGGAGGGATGCCACTAGAAATTGTCTCATGGTGGTTATCTATTTAGCGGCCCACCTGTCCACAGCTTGTGCTTTCTTCTTCATGATTTGTAGAGAATCCACATCACCCTGCGTAAGTGGCAATCTGAAGGAAGGGGTTCCAGGGTGGACCTTAGACAAAGGCTATTTAAGTTCTGCCAGAAGTGCAAGGAGATTGGCATTTGTCTCTTTGTCCTCCTTTAGCTTCTTTCCCTGCTTGATGTATCTAGCCTCTATTGCCTTGGTAGCTTCTGTTAGTAAATCCAGCTCACTCTATTTTTCTCTCCTCCCTAGTGCTATTTCTATTATGTTGTAATCTTCAAGCCTTATGGCCACTGCATCTGCATCTAGTGGGGGTGTTGCAATGGTCACAACTATGCTACTTTTCGGACCAGTCCAGAGAGTATGGATGGTCCATGCTTTCTTGGGCTTTTTAGCCTCTGCATTCCTGGCCATCATCTTAGCTAGCGAGACTGTAGCACCTGATGTCATCACCGGGGTCTTTCTTTTCTTTGATTTGACTAGCCATTGGGGTGGCTGGGGCTGCTTCACTGTTAAGACCTATTCACTGGGATTCCTTTCAGAATTTGGTGGCACATTCCTAGAGTGTACATTGTCTTTGGGCTCTTTATCCCGCTCTTGTTCTGGTTCCTCTTGTTCTTGTTCTTTTTCTTTTCTCTATTCTCCAGAACCTTTGATATTTTCTGCCATACTGGCATCTTCTATTGTGTTATCTGGAACCCTCTCTCCAGTCTCAATATCATCTTTATTTTCCGGGACCTCCTCTTCCCTCCCAGTATCAACTGATTCTGCATTTTCATTGTCCAGGGATTCTTAATCAATTTATTGATGCTCTTGGGATTTATCAGCCTCATTTGTTGGAACATTCTCCTCCACTGAAACATCCTCTAGAGGTAGGTGAGGTCTCTGGCTGAAATTTAACAAGGCCGCCACTGTCACTACCTCACTGAATGTGCTCCGGGGCACTTGATCACCTAGAGTAACCAAAGGCATTTGGAGCGTGATGATCAAGGGTACAATTGATCTTGTGGGTCCAGGTTCCCCGACAATCGGTTGCTCATCCATGTGCTGCCTTGGTGTGGCTTCTATCTCCTTGACTGGTATCTTCTCCTACTCAGGCCTTGTTTATACTTCTTCCCGGGCCTCTTGCTCTAATGTATCCTTCTCTTTCGAGATTTCCTTTTCCACAGGGGCCTCTTCTTTATCCTAAGCTACAATCTCCTCCATCGCATGACCTATACCCTGTTGGAGTTCCATCAGCTCCTTCGCTAAGAAAGTTTCATCAAAATCATCATACGGTGGTGAGGAGTCTGAAATATCTTGTAGTTTGGGAGAGTCTGAACTGACATCTATCAGGGGCACATCCGGCATACCAAGACTGGTGAATGTGCTTGGTGTAGGGGTCACCTTATTCTTCTTCTTCTTTCTCATTAGCAGAGCCTTGGTGTCCAAAATACTAGTAGACTCTACCTCAATGAAATTTTTTCTGCTCATCATTGCTACCAACGATGGGGATCCCACTGGGTGAGCAGATGCCATTGGAGCTACAAGGAGGCAAGAAGATACCTGCATACTTATTTGATGGCTGGACAGCTTTTCTGACTCTATTTATTGATGTAGCTGAGCCATTAGAAGGGTGGGGATCTAGGGAGGAACTTTGGGAACTGGGACACCCTCTTTTTATTTTCCTTTTCTTGTGCTTGGTTCAGCGGCCATGGAAGATGAAGAAGGTCTGGCGCCGGCTGAAGAGGGAGTGGCCCATTTGATCGTTGGCTTCTTTTGGGTGCTCTTAGGACATGCCCTGGTGAAATACTAATGACTTGCATCCAAAATGGGGTGACATACCCCTTCAATTGTTATATCCTCAGGGATATCTATAAAGCCCTTTAGAAAAGTCTGAAGGTCAAGTGCCTTCATGAGCCCTTTGTTCATTCGCGAATGCTATTGGGCCCGAAGATCGAAACTGTCTTGGTAGTCCACCCAAAATTCTTAAATATCTACTTCATGTCATGGTGACACCCAGGGGAGTGCTATAAAAATCTTGTTGAGAGGATCGTAGTTCTTCCAGGCATGGCCAGCCCCAGGTTTTTCAATTCACTATTTGCCTCCCTGGCTACGGCGAGGTTGCATGTATAATTCCTGCATGAGAATGGGAATGGGACATTGATGACCTTCTTCAATGTAAAGAAGGTGTGTAGATCCATCATCTATCAGCAGAACTCTAAGAGAATAATTCTATCCCCGTAATACCGGGGAAGAAGATGGGGCTTCCCATTGAAGCCAGTCACCTGAATGTAGGTGTGTTGTTGGAATTGAATAAAATAGAGGCCATAGGTGCTAACCAGAGTCATCGCCACTTATGATAGTTGATACCTAGAATCCTAAGTATGTGTTAGAATGTTGTGGTAAATGAAAGCATTGTTTAATTAGTAGAAATTTGAGAAACTTTCCCATTGCACTTGGGGATAATGGTCCCATGGTGTCATTTGGCCTGGCCCATTTCCAAGCTCCCCAACTATTCCCAAACCTAGAAAAGCCATTCTTTGTTGTGCTAGTGCCCATAGGATGTATGAAATCATGTGAAACTTGGAGTTCTGGACAACCCCCTTCAGCTATTTGTCCACATGGTTGCATATGAGGGCCGCCCAGTTGAAATTTTGACTGCGAGTGGTAATGCAGTACAAAAAGTAGTACATCCATGCTGAGAAATCCTAGGCATGGGGAAATCCGAATATCCTACATAAAAACACAATGCCTTCCTGGATGGGCTCTTTGAACTACCCATGGGGAATTTCCAACTTCATCCTCTTGTAATCCCTCTTTGGGATTTTTAGCTAGTGGCAATTGATATGTTATCAGGAAATAAGTTTAGCGCCCTCAAACTCCTGCAATGTCCAGAGTCGATTCTGGATAATGGATCCATTAAACTGAGGGATACCCAGCCCTAAGGAAAAATTTGTTGTGTCCAAGGTGACGATTATTGCTGGGTACTGTAGTGGCTAGGGATTCAGAAGTAGGACAATCTGAGTTGGTGCATTGTACAATGTTGCCAATTGGAGTATTAACTCTGGTGATTACACCGAACAAGGAAAGTTTGCCACTTTGATGATACCGGAGGTGGCAATCTGAGTGGCCAGATTGTCTCCGGTGGCCTTCAACCTCTAAATGGCTTGAATCAAGCCTTGCATTTCTACCCAAGGCCTGGGCCCTGTATCCGTTATCTCTTGAACTCTGGACTCTATCTTTGATCCCACAAGGGCACCATCCTTGGGATATTTGGAGATCAAGGGCAACTTTTCTAACAACCTCTCAGGCCTATTTTTAGTGGCCACTCGGGTGGACGTGGTAGGTAGTTTCAAGCTGGAAGGAGGGGTGATCACTTCAAACTTCTATGATCAACTTGTTCACAACCTGCAAGACCGGAGACCTGTTAGAACATGATATATATAAAAGAATGTTAGAACTTTGCAGAAATTGTCACCACCCTGCATTTGTTCAACAAGTGTTAGCATACATCAAAAAGTCCCTGAATACTTATAATAGTCATGAATAGGACTAAGGAGGAAATTGAATCAAATGACAAGGGGAAACACAGGACAAGGAATTGCTTGAGACCTGGAGCCTGGATAATTTAGCCGTTGTCGTGCCGATGTGACTAGTAAGAAACCATATTTGGCTGACGTGGGTTGGCATGTGGTCAGGTGGCAGGTGACATAAAGGCATTAATGGTGACAAGTGGGTTGACATGGGGTAAAATGAATGCCAGATGGGACATGGTTTGAATGCTCACTCATGGGAAATTAATCCCGCCATTAAGGTGATGAGACAAAGGAGAGAGAAAGCCACCATGGCTCGAACCAGCGAGGTGCCAAGTTCAAACCGTGGTGACTCTGTCTTGATGAGCTCAGTCTCATGGGTGAAAATGAATGATAAAGAATGAGGAACTCACAAAATTAGAAGGATATATGCATACATGAAAATATAGAGCTTCGAGGGCTGAAAGACATATACACAAGATATACAACATTTACAAGCCTTTACAAATTTATACAACTATACACATATATACACAAACTAAACTAAGATAGCATACATTATAAACATTAATCTACAACTGCGTAGAGGGTATCAAACCCTCTGGCAGAGCCAACCCACCAACGGGAGGTGAACCAAAAATGAAACACGAAACAGAAAACTAGCAAAGAAAACAAAGACCAAACAACAAAAGGGAACAACAAGAAAAATATAGAAACAACAAGAAACCAGAGAACCTACATAAGATCTAAAGAAGAGCAAGGAAAGAGAACCCCAGGAGCACTCTTGTAACAAGATCTACCTTCAAATGACCATGAACAAGTACCTCAAATCAACTAGCAACAACCCACTAAGCACTGAGTAATCACAACTTAATCACAGTTTAGTCGCCTAAGAATCGCTCTAAGTGCACAACTATTTTTAATCATGGTAACTGTAAAAGTGGCTTGTAATTTCTATTTATACCCAAGGTAGAAGCAAGTTACCCCTTCCACAAACTTTGGAACAGGAAAACCTCCAAACTCTGGGCCCGGGGATTCCACACGACCATACCTTCTTGCGAGAAGAAGACATCGTGGTGGAGAATCCCAAAGTCTGGAATCTGGCTCTGGAAAGAACACACTCTGGGACCGCATCCCAGAGACATGAAAGACAAAAGAAAAAAGGAAACAAACCTCATGGGAGGGAAAACCCAGAGAAGAAAACAAAGAAAAACAAAGACAAAGAAAATAAGGCAAGAGCCAAAAGCGAAAAGAGGGGACCCAACATTTTGCACACAAAATATAGGGACAGGTATGTAGGGCATAACAAATAGTGACTATATGGGTTGAATTCCTTAGCACATTTGAGAATTGTGGAATCTCTGGTTAGCAAAACCAAAACCAATCGTTACTCGGAGCATCCTGTCTACAAGGTGCGAAGTGTTTGACAAAATCTGGCTCATTCATGATTCAACCCATGGTCTTTTGTTAGTTGTGAAGTGTGTTCTTTGGAAGAAAATAAAGTTGATGACCTCTGGGGGAAGCATAGAAGAGGCACTAAATATATCGATCCAAAGTTGTCAAATTTTCTCATTTCCCCCAGATATCGGAGCTTCTCCATCCTTTTTCCTTATCATTTTATTCTTTTTTCGATGGGAGGGTGGTACTTCTTTCACCATTAAGCTTAAGCTTAACTAATTTTAATGGAAGTACTTCTTTTACCTTTCCATACACTTCAAATTGCTAAATAAGGGAGAAAAAACTCTGGTCCCGGCAAGAATTTGAATGTTTTTCAAACTTGGGCTAGTAGACTAGTGCGACCAATCTACCCTTGATGTGTTTGATTACTTGTTCCTTTTGATTTTGATTTAACTAATTTCTAAACTTCCAGGGATGAATCTGATGAAGATTACTCATAGCCTATTACAAAACTTACAATAACTCTGGAGACCAGACCAATTCCACCATACTAACTATTCAAGCTTAGAATTGTCACCCTAACTCAGGCATTAGGGCTACACGACAGTTCCATCCTAACCATGCAAACCTCTCCTAGCTGTGGATAGGCTATGAGTGAAGAGGAATCTTCGGATTCTAGGCCGGTTCCTATAAAATATGGTATATCACTTCCTGATTGAAAACTTAACTGGGAAAAGAGAAAAGAGGTTTGTAACTAAACTTTCATAATAGAAAGGTGATACACCAAGGATAATCAGACTCTTTTATGAAGTTTCAAACTGACTTATACTTATCATATTCTGGTGGATCTTTAGTTATCATTCACTGATCAATACATAGGTTAATTGAAA